>CAJNDS010002650.1:129647-239647 GCA_905221605.1 Symbiodinium natans
ACTGATGCATTGGTGACTGTGTGGAGTACAACCTTTTCACCTGTGCCTGTCATGATGATGAAATGAGATTTTTGTACCGTGTGTGCCAGACCACAGGAATGGCACACCAACACAAGATGAGGTGATCCGTAAGGGGTATGGTTTCGGCCCCTTGCTACGTCAGACACAAAGGAATAACGTAGCACGAAATGAGATGAAGATGAAAATGAAACGATGCCTCACCAGCTGGCCGCCTCGGACCCCAGGCGCGGGCAAAGCAGGTACGTTTTCCTGGGGTGCAGGGGAGAGCTTCATTGGACGGAGCTCCCCTGCACCCCCTCCGTCCCCCTGCGCAACATGTGGATTTGGCGGTGAAGCCTTTCCAGGATGCAAATACCTGTTTCCACACACACACTGCCCTCGAAAGGGCTAGCTCGCAACAGTTCGCTCATGGCAGAAAGACTGAGGCTGACACAAGTAGACAACAGTGCACATGCCCTGGCGCTCGCACTGCCTAAAACCTGTTTGACAACCCTCATGGAAAGCGAGCAACAAGTTTAAAGTGAGCCACCACTTGGTTTTCAGTGGATACGGGTCCAGTCCACAAAGTGGTGGATAAGGGTCCGGTCCACCTTTTGGAAAACAAAAACTGTGGCAGGTAGTTTGAGGCGAGAGGGGAAGGGATGTGCGCCTGCCCATGCCCCCAGCAACCTGACAAAACACGACCTCAGGCGGGAACATACATCAGCTCGACACCCGTCTCTCGGAGACATCGGATCAAAACCCAGAGAGATTGAATCGGGAGGAAAACCCTTGGCTTGCACGGACCGTCACATCCTAAAAGCTTCGAATGATCTTACCTCCAACCGGAGGCTCGGCAACCTGCCGTTGGCGGGCGCTCAGGAGGGAAAGCCCAACCGAAGTCACACACTGATGCATTGGTGACTGTGTGGAGTACAACCTTTTCACCTGTGCCTGTCATGATGATGAAATGAGATTTTTGTACCGTGTGTGCCAGACCACAGGAATGGCACACCAACACAAGATGAGGTGATCCGTAAGGGGTATGGTTTCGGCCCCTTGCTACGTCAGACACAAAGGAATAACGTAGCACGAAATGAGATGAAGATGAAAATGAAACGATGCCTCACCAGCTGGCCGCCTCGGACCCCAGGCGCGGGCAAAGCAGGTACGTTTTCCTGGGGTGCAGGGGAGAGCTTCATTGGACGGAGCTCCCCTGCACCCCCTCCGTCCCCCTGCGCAACATGTGGATTTGGCGGTGAAGCCTTTCCAGGATGCAAATACCTGTTTCCAAACAACACACACACAACACACACACACACAACACACACACACACACAACACACACACACACACACACACACACACGACACACACACACACACACACACACACAAACAACACACACACGCACACACACACACACACACACACACACACACACACACACACACACACACACACACACACACACACACACACACACACACACACACACACACACACACACCCACACAAAAACACACACACACACACACACACACACACACACACACACACACACACACACACACACACACACACACACCACACACACACACACACACACACACACACACACACACACACACACACACACACACACACCACACACACACACACACACACACACACACACACACACACACACACACACACACCACACACACACACACACACACACACACACACACACACACACACACACACACACACACACACACACACACACACACACACACACACACACACACACACACACACACACACACACACACACACACACACACACACACACACACACGCAAACAATCACAATGGCCGAGCGAGCGGGAACGCGCGCTTTCGCCTGGCGGCAGATGCTGCTGCTTGTTCGAGCGAGCCTGCACGCTGCGCAAGGACCCTTGCACCCCCTGCACGCATGCGGCGAGTCCCGGCCGCAGCAGCGACGTCTGGCCGAGAAGGGGAAAACAAGCGCAGGAGCAGCATGATGCGGTGCGTCGCACAACGCTGCCATTGCGCTGCCCAAGCCGGCACCTCCAGGCCGAGCACGCGACATTGGGTGTTGTTGCATCCCACATGGGGCGCGTCAACTCAGCCAGTGTAGTGTGCCTGGGTGATTCGGCGATAAGGACGTACTGTAAGTTACAATGACTGAAAACATGCAAAACACCATCTAAGCGCAGCGACAACCTTCAACATGATTTTGCATACCTCGACATGCACGACAACACGAATGCTGGCGACCCGACCCATGAATTCCTCGCGTCGTAGCCCTCCCAACGGCATCGCCCAATACATGACGAGGTCGAGCCGTTAACGGTCATCAGAGGTCACACCGGGCGCCGTGGTGTGTGCCAGCCACTGTTTGGGCACCCCATAGCCTTCAGGGCCAACAGCCGCGCTGGCGACCCAGCACCGGACACTGCAGGTTGCTGGTACTTGCGGTGTCCGGGGTTCGTGGTGCTGGGTCGCCAGCGAGGCTGTTGTGCAGTGGCTGCCTCCGTCTGCAGCGGCTGCCTCAGTCTGCAGCGGAACGCGGTCTGCATGATCTCGGGTGCCAAAATGTTGTGTGCGTGTCGCTGGAAGCACTCATGTGCGGTGCGGGCACAGGCCCACCCGCAAAGTGGAAGACGCGGGTCTTGCCGCGATTGTTGGCTATAACGGTATGCGCCTCAACAGAGCCGGTCACGGGATCCATCGCCTTGCGCGCTCGAGCAAGGATACACACGTAGTATATACTGGGAGGCGGAGGGGCGCGAAAGCGGACTGCGCCGTGTACCGTGGTGTCGGAAGCTGAGGGATTTTCGTTGAATTGTAGTAGAAATGTCGTACTGGGACGACAGAGCCGGAGGGGCGCGAGAGCGGACTGCGGCACGTACTGCGGCGCGGCAAGCTGAGGGATTTTCGTTGACTTGTAGTCGAAATGTCGTACTGGGAGGACAGAGCCGGAGGGGCGCGAGAGCGGACTGCGACGCGTATGGCGGCGCGGGAAGCTGAGGGATTTTCGTTGACTTGTAGTACAAAAGTAGTATTGGGAGAAGCCGGAGGGGCGCGAGAGCGGAGGACTGCGGCGCGTACTGGGAAGATGATGGATGGTCGCTGAATTGTAGTACAGTACTGGGAAGACAGAGCCGGAGGGGCGCGAGACTGCGGCGCATCTGCAGCGGGAAGCTGAGGGATTTGCGGTGAGCTGTCGTACAATGTATTCATAGCGAGAGGACACCCACAGCCGGAGGGGCATTCGTTGTAGTACACATGTAGCACTGCAGGGAGGAGCCGGAGGGGCGGCAGAGCACGTTTGCGGCGCGTGCGCAGCGCGTCTAGCACAGGGAGCCGTGGCGCTGCATGAGCCGGGAGGACAGAGCCGGAGGGGCACGAGAGCGCGACTGTGGCGGCACGTCGCAAGGAGCCGTACGAATGTAGTACTGGACTCGCTGCATCCGTGAGCCGGGAGCCGGAGCACGCCTGCGGCGCATCTGCGGAATAGTACAAAAGTGGTACTGGAATCGCTGTGTCCGTGAGCCAGGAGGACAGAGCCGAAAGGGATCACGCAGGGACCGCTGCGTATGCACTACCTAGGCGAACCTTATGTGCAGCCTACGCCAAACACGCGCGCGCGGAGCGCGATTTTCAGGTGTTGGCGGCTCGAACATCAACGCGTGGCGTGTGGTTGCTGTTAAACGAAGAACAACATGTGACCGAAGACTGGCCATTGCATTGCATTGCGTATCCCTTTAATTTCGGGTATTTGCCAAGTATGAAGTCAAGTGATATGATATCTGATACAAGTAGTGTTGTTGGTAGTAAGTATAAGAATAGGTGCATGTCATTGAATGAATATATGTACGGTCATAGATGCAGCTTATCGTCTCGGTTAGATGGTGTTATTCTTGTTTTCGTGCATATCGAATCATGTCGAGCAGCACGAGTCCTCAAGCAACCGTCCAGCGGTCAGCGATTAATTACCAAGTGAAACAAATGTACAGTTCGCGATGTACAACGAAACATAACTCAAACTAACAGCATTCAGAATTACACGCTCAGACCGTCCAGCAGGGAACGCTGGGCTTGACACACGGCTGCCACAAAGCTCAAGTGGGCAGACATGAAAGTAATGGAGTTGCGCATGACCGGTATGCAAAATCATGTTGCAGGTTGTCGCTGCGCTTAGATGGTGTTTTGCGTGTTTTCATGCATGAGTTGATCATGTGTTCATGCAGTGCTGTACATGTTTTCGTGCATGTCGTTGGATGTCATGGATGTGGTGTTTCGCTGCGTTGAGATGGTGTCGGACATGGTATTCGTGCATGTCGAAGCATGAAAATGTATGATGTCATAGATGCACTTCCGTTGCGTTTGCATGAAGCCCTCTGTGCAAAACCATAGCTTTTTTCTTGCGAACTGGGTGGTGAAACCGGAACATTTCTCGCGCGCAAGACCTGCTGCGTCACGACACCACAACTCCATACAGCACTGCTGCATATTATTACAAACCATGCCATCATAACATTCTCCGTCCCAGCAATCCGGTTGAGGGCGGCGCCGCACTCGTTCACGACGCAAGGTGGGAGCACACGAATGCCATAAAGAAAAAAAGAATGCACTATTGGATATCCAACATCACACGGCGACCGATCAGCAAGGGGTTTCCCCCTCGTAGGCGGAGGAGTTTCTCAGACCAGGCCAACAAACGAAGACGCAAGCTACAGATGCTTCTCATGCTTGAACCCACCCATACGCACAAACGGCTAGCTTGGAAAATCTCGCAGAAAGAGGCGCGTGCACCTTCATTTGGTATGGGGGGTCAGTGTGAGGACAGCGTGAGGACCTTATGGTCGTTGCCGCCCCATAACCTTTCCCATGTACACATCGGAATGGCCAACTATTAACAGGTGGTAACGTGGGTGGACATGGAATGTCTGAATTGACGCACGAAGCTTGGGCCAAAACGGGATGAGTCCCACCATTGCGGGGCAAAGCTTCGCCGTCTCAAACGTGATGAAGCAGTCTGGAGCGAAGCCTCCTCGCGCCGACCTCGCACTTAGGACAGCTCAAGCAGGAAGCCGCGTATGCACGCATCGCAACCGCAGCGAGCATTCCGTGCTTCGGTGCTGAAGTGCCCTGCGACTACTGCCCCTCCCATTTCGATCCCGATGACGACGAGCCGCGCCTGGCGCCGTGGCGTTCGGGGTAGGTTTGGCGCGGTTTGCGTCGGGATGCGTCGGGCTGCGTCCTGCGCGGCGGCTGCGGGGCGGGTGCCCGTGCTAACGATCGTGGCATCGATCGCGAGCTGGGCACCATGCCTCATGGGCAAGCCATTGGCCGTTGCAGATGTGGCGGGGAACTTGATGCCTGGGGAGACCACCGGACGGCCTGCCCCACGGCTTGCTACGGGACATGAACCTCGATGTCCCGCTGGCGGATGCACGCCGCATTGAGGTGCTGGCCAACGGCCTCCCCTTGTACCAAGGGCGCAAGTTGCCGTTGACACGACTCTCGTAAGTCCGGTCTCGCGGGACGGCGCAGCGCGTCCGAGGACAGACCGGATGCCCGGGGCGGGGGCTTCCGACGCTGCGGGGCGGAAGCGCCAGGACACGTACCCGGAGCTCCTGGCAGCTCGCCGTTGCAGGTTGGTAGTCATCGGCCTTGAGGTGGGCGGGAGAATGGACACAGAGACCGTCGCCTTCTTGCGCCAACTCGCCGCGGCGCGGGCACGCGCGTCTGAGGCCTGCCGCATGCCGGGCCAGCATCCACAGATGGACTGGCATGCTGGCGGTGGCGGCCCAGCGCGCGTATGCCGTGTCGCTGCTTGAGTTGCCGCGGGCGGGGGCGGAGCATGGTGAGGGTGACCCGCCGCCGTGGGGCGATCTGCTGGCGGACGCATGCGGGGTGGAGCCTCTCCCCGACAGTAGGCGGCGCTGAGAGGCGGACCCCCAGCACTTCCTGCGGGCTGAAAAATGTGCGACGAAAAAAAAATCCCGCCGGATGCGTCGCCTCGACTTCGTTGTTTACGGAGCGAGGAGGAAGGTGCCCAGACGCGGTCGTCCTACGCGATGGGGTTGCGCTCGCGGCAGCTCACGCGAGGGGGAGGGTGCGTGGCTGCTCCTGCTCTATTGCACCAGCCCGCGTGCCCAACATGCTATGCGCACAGTGCCGCCGATGGATTCGGCCGTCTATGCGGCAGAGCACGATCGCGGAGTTTGGACAACGCTACAGCACCTGTTGGCGGAGCAGGATGCGCGAGGACGGGAGTGGGATGCGGTCTCCGCGGCGTTTGGCGGCCTCGGTCTAGGAGCGACTAGCCCCCGCAGCCTACTGGGCGGCTTGGGCGGAGGGGCTCCCGGTAATGCTGCAAAAATGCCCGGAGGCCGCTCGTAGACAGAAGCCGGCAGCTCGCGTACTCAACAAGTCCTATCAAAAAGTCCTATCGCGAGCGCCTCCTCGGCAGCTTGTCGCCGAGTTCCCGCTCGCTGGCGAGTGGTTGCGAGCCATCCCCACAGACGAGGGCACACAGCCACACAGCTCCTGCCGATGGATATGCAAGTCGCTCTCAGGCGACGCCTTCGCTTGCCGCTACCCTTGTCGTCGGCCCGTCGCGGTGCACATGGCGAGCCAGGCAGCCGAGCCGTGGGGCGTGCTCCCATACTCGAGCGAGCATGGTTTCGCGTCGTGCGGGAAGCCGTGAAGGGCGGGTGGTCCCCCAACAGTGGCTGGCCCCAGAAGACCGGCGCCGACTCGACCTCGTCATATATGGCGCGTCTCGGCGCGGCGAGGCACTGCGGTGACCCTGGCTTCGCCGCTGAGGGCAGACGGGCGCCCGCAACCGGCCTCCTCAGATCGGGATGGGGCTGCCATCGACGCGCGAGGCGGCGCAAACAACGGCGCTACCCTGAACTGGCCGGCCCGGGCCCGCAACGCCTCGTCGTCCTGGTTGCGGAGGTTGGCGGACGATGGGGGCAACAGGCGCACGACCTCGTCTGCAGCTTCGCGCAACAGCGCTCCCTGTGCGCGCCGCGGGCGCTGCGTGCGGCTGCCTGCGCGGGGTGGGAGCGCCGGTGGTGGGGGCTGCAGCGAGCCTTGGCTTCGACGCTGTTGGGCGGTTGCTGGCGAGCGCCGGCGCAGCCTACCGGCTACGAGCACACGCCGCTCGGGTGGGTCTTGGAGCTCGCCGAGGCTGAGCGTTGAAAAAAAAAAAGCAACGCTCCAGGTTGCCCTTTTTTTGCCAGACCTTTTTGCGTCCGCAGAAAAGTGTCCAGGTCGGGTCTTGCGTGCATGACGCGCATGAGCTTGCTGCGACCGGGAAAGAAAGGAGAGAAAATGAAGAAGAAGAAGAAGAAGAAGAAGGAGAAGAAGAAGAAGAAGAAGAAAAAGAAAAAAAATAAGAAAAAGCAAAAAAAAATGAAGAAGAATAAAAACAAAAATTGCGAAGAAGAAGAAGAAGCTCGTCGTCCTGGCTGCGGAGCGGCGGTCGCTGGAGTGATGAGTGCCGTCAGTTCCTCCGTCAACTTCTGCGCCTCAGGGCCCGGCGCGCGCCAGCCCCGTTGAGGGCGTCGGCGACGCAGGGATGGGCGCGTCGCTGGTGGGGCGTCCTGCCGGTCGCTTTGCAGCGCGCCCGGGCAAGTTCCGTGCTCGGGGTTTGGACCATGCCACCGCTCCCCGGCGCCGGACGACGTGCCGCTTGGCGATGTCGATGCGGCCGCGCCCAGCCGACTGCCTTTGCAGCCGTGACGCGTCGACACGTAGTGGGACAAGCTTGCGGAAAAACGGCGTGCAGGAAAAAAAAATGTAGAGCATGATGCGCTAACTTGACCAAGTGCGGCATTGGTGGGCATGCTGTGAAGCCTCCCGCCTCGGCCGTCACGGCGTGCCTTCTGCGACTTTGCGTGGCAGGTGCGTGGTTGGCATGGAACAGACTGGAACCCTCGTTTTTGCAACCGAGGTGCAAGCGTGTATTCTTGCTGAAAGTCGGATGCGTTTATCGGCATGCGGCAGGATCATAAACCGGATGTCCCGGCCGAGCAGGAAATTGCGCTTCCTAATCAAACAACATGAATGTAGCCCGCTCCCAACAATGAGTTCTTGTACTCAGGAGCGGATTCATACGTGTGGTGCAGAGGTTCGTTAGGGCTTAAGTTCACCCCAGGAGTCGGTTCACTTTAGCTCTTTGGCAGGTGCGCACCGAGATTTTCGGAGATGGTTGGATGGCTCGGCTCTCGGTTCGTGTTTTTCATGCATTCATGGGTTGATTCTTCATTATATTTCATTATCGCGCGTTCAGTTTGCAGCCTGTAATTTTCCAGCGGTGAATACGTGGACTGATATTGCTGAAACAGCAAATTGGCCGCCCGCTGCAAGCCAGTACGTACAAAGCTTTAAGAATGTATAGACCGAATCGTGCCAACACTCAAGCACGCCCCCATTCCCCATGTCCTTATAGGACCGTGGTCCACTAGCAGCAGGAACAGTCTGACGCTTGTAATGTTTCACGTGGACCCGAACGGGCGAAAGCGAAAGCGAAAGCGTTCAGTTTGTGAGCACGTTGACCCCAAAACCTGGCAGGAACACAGTCAAATACAGGATCAAATCGTAGGCTCAGGCCTCCAAATGTAGTCGCTTAGATATGTCTGTCCTGTTAAATGCTGTAGGATTTCTTTTCTTGCGCATGGTGGTTCGCGATTCCGAAGTCATATTGCGGAAGATCGCAGGGGTCATGCCTTCAGGATCTTATCCCACTTGTGTGCTGAGACTTTTTTTTTACCCAGGGCTCCACAGTGATACGGACCCCGGGCTCAGCAACCCTCATTAGTTCATGTGCGCCATAGCGTTATCCAGTCTCGGGATGTTGGCAATAACGAAATGTCCTAGGCTGGCACATGGCTACGGAGGCGTGCATGCATAAGTTGCCTTTTTGCTTGTTGCATAGCGTGGCTTTGAACGCGAGGTTTTGAATGTGGAACAAGAGCCAAGTGATCATGGGGAAGCAGGGATGCTTAATGTCTCACTGGCTCTAATATCTACCCCCAAACAAAAACCAAAAAATTTTGGACCTATCCAAAGCATGGCGCGGGACCCACCCACCCCAAACAAATTGGGATGGGGGGGGGCACCGTGGCCCTCAGCTTTCCTAGGGTGCTGCAACAATTGAGTCACGTTGGCCCGTGGATTACCTGTCACGAAATCTGTTTGGGGTTTCGTTTCGTAATGAATTTCAATACCGCGTTAGATGGGCTTTCAGGGCCTCAAGACTTGCTGCTTAAGCCCTTAACCCTAAACACAAGCCTTAATAAACGGAACGAAATAAAACACAGACACACACACACACACACACACATACCCCGAAACAACAAAAACAAAGCTTGTGACACTAGCGGGTGGCCCGAACAAAATGAAATACAAAAGCCAGCGCAACATCAATACAGGATGTCAATCGTGTAGCAGGAGGTAATAAGAATGTAATTTTCAATTGCAATGCGATAGATAAACAGTTGACACGCGTAGGTTGGCAGACAAGCATTAACTTGTGTTTTCACAGAAACCCTCAGTCAAGCTGACATCAAGAGGAGGGACAAGGTGCCCAATGGAGTTGGCTAGCTACACACTCGAAAGATTCCACAGGTTGTCGTTTGGCGCGCTCGATCCATGGCATGTATGTATGCACCGCTGTTCCATGCTTGTCGAGGTGCATCGTATCTTTGCGCGTGGCCAGGACAATCAACAAAAAATTGCACGGAAGTTTGACGTCCCATGGCTTCAGGACTACCCTGGTCTGTGCAAGTCCGGGCCCGTTCATGTTCTATCAGTAGCGTTTAGGTAAGGTTGGCCATCAAACAATGACAAGAGTCACACCGCATAACAAGGTCACGCACTTTGGGCGACACATTGGCAAAGGCGGTTGAGTCCGAGTTGAGAGCCGACACAACACGACCCGGCACGACAGCACAGCATGAGCTGTTTGGGTCCTGCTGCAGGATTATGGCATCATCGCCGAGCCTGACATTGCATTGACAGAGGTCTCATCGTTGTTTTGCGCAGGGCTTTTACGATCGTCGATGTCATCTCTCAGGTCAGAACCGCCAAAAAGCCGTTCATCATCCTGGCCAGTCCTTTGGCTTCAAGACTTCACAGTTCAGCAAAGATGTTTCCATGTTACACTCGTTCAAACGGCCTCTGTACTGTAGAAACTCCCGCTTCCAATCTGAAGTCCATTTTTTTTTGGAAGGCGAAATTCGACCCCGAAGAGGGACTTCGGCTCCGAAGACGAAGATGAAAGAAGATGAAATTGATCCCGAAGACGAAATTCTCGCGTGTTGCGTGTGCACCCACGTCGCGTGTGCTCCCACGTTGCGTGTCGACGTTCCTCGCTGCAGCCGTTGGGGTCGGGGGCAGGGGCAGGTGGAGGGGGGTACAGAGGTCGGCCTACGCAGTCTCTGCGTCCTGCGCTGTTGCGTGACACCGGACTACGCTGGCCGGCCGCGGACGCTGCGGCTCCAAAAGGTGCGGACAAGAAACGCCGTAACTAAACCTGGGTGGACCGCGAGCCCCAAACCCAGGAGTCAGCCCACGTTATGGGTGGCCCTACCCTTCCCTCGTCTTCAAAAAAGAGTTATTCAAAACTAAATGGTGGGGGGGGGGGGGGGGGTTCGGGCACACTTGGCTGCACACATGGGAGATTTCTAGGTAGCGGAAACAAAAAGAAGCTCTTTGAGCTTGCTTTGCGAAGCCCATGAAGAAGACTTGCAGTCATTGAGTTTGCAAGTTGTCCGTCACGCAAGCATTGCGTTTGTTTGCAAAATTTGCAAATTGGGGGGGGGGGGGGGTGGGTGCGCTCAAAGAAGATCGTTCCATGAAGCGGAATCCATGACGAGGAGTTGCATATAGTTACGCAGTTAATAGTCAATAGGAAGAGGGCACTGTGTTTTTGCGGCTGCGTGACAGGTGATGGCATCTGGGAGTTTCTGGACTCGGAGTTTGTCATTCGGGTCTTGCGGCAGTCAGAACAGACGGTCGCAACATGTATGGTGTTTAACGGTGTTACGCGTCATTTCGGAAGGCAGTTTCCAAGATCTTGCCGATGGAAGGGCCTACGAGGCACATGCTGGCGGCTAGTAGTTGATGAAGCCAGCAGTAGCCGGCTTCGCCGAGTGCAAGTTTCTGTGACCCTGCGAGGGCATTGCACAAACTACATCGTGAAGCAAAGAAAAGATGGCGACAGGCGGTTCTGTCATTCACAAGCCTTGTGATGCCTGCTTGCTGTGGCAAATCCAGGAGGAAGGCCACTCGTATGACGTGTTTCTGGCGAGTCTTGACCTTGCGCATAGACAACGGGCTAGAGTCTAGAGTGTGAATCTTGCCGAAGGAATCCGAAGGAGATAGCCCTGGTAGAAATGCTCGTTGCAGGATATGACTGCGATCCTCGTCAGGCTGTAGACTGTAGAGGCTGGGTGTGCTTTGCAGTGCCGTGGCAGCTTTGACCATCTCCAAAAGTAAAAACGCAACAGGTCAGTGAAGAAAGCACGTGAGAAACATGTAGAAATGTCGGAACAATTTGTGCTGATTTTCTGAATGCTCGTTCTCCTCGCCTTATCTCCTTGGTCCGTGCTCGTCGCTGAAATCCATTGGGTGGCCCTCCCACGGCACGGCAATTAGCTTCTCGATTGTTAGTTTCATTTTGTATTTTCATTCTCCCAACCCCCCCTCGCCCTCAAACAGCGAGCAGTAGTACCTCCACAGCCCCTGAGCACTGCCTTGGTCCATTCTTGGTGAGCATCATGATTCTCCACCTTTGGGACTCCGATGCGGAGAATGCCGAGTCAGGAGGTGGCTGGGGGCCAACCTGAGCAGCCAGGAATTCGGTAAACCTAAGCGGGCCTAAGCTGGCAACAGTCTCGATGTGGAAGATGTGGAGACACACGCTTGGTGGAACAAAAGCAGAGCTTGTCCAGCCAGAGCACCGGCCTGGAAGCCATCGCGGTGCCCGAAGAAGAATTGTTTTAGTGAGAACCACCTCCTATCCTAGGTAAAGCAAGGGGGCGCACAGCATCGTATTGAAGCCACCCAGAAGTCATTTACTTCCTCGCCGATCTGCGGCGAAAGGAAGAAGGTGGACATGTAAACTTTGGAGGGTGTTGTTTTGGGTGTTGTTTTGGGTGTTGTTTTGGGTGTTGTTTTGGGTGTTGTTTTGAGTGTTGTTTGCTTCCGTCCAGCGCCGCCTCGCTGCCGGATGTTCCCCGCCCCCCACCCCCATCCACCATCCCTTTCCCTGGTGCAGTAGACCTCGCGCCCGGCATCGTTCCCCGCTGCGAACCTCGCAGCCATCCTGCTCCAGGAGCTGTCAGTCCGGAAACCCCTCGTCCCGCACCATGTTGCACCATTGCGCCATGCCGCACCGTGCCACTCTGTCGGCTCGTCCCATGGCCGCCACGAAATCCGCCAACAATCCTAAACGAGAACCCAACCCACGAGGGTTCTTGGGAAAAAGGCTTCTGTGTGGAGATTCATTTCTGCGTTGGGGTCGCCAGGGGGGGGGTTGAACGACCTGAACAGTCGAAGCCGAATTAGGAGGCGAAGACGCTATCGCGAGGACAAGGTTATGGGCGGAGCATTGAGGACCTTTTGTTGCCAATTGGAGCTCCCACAGGGCCTGCATGTGTGTTACCCTTCAGTCTCGGAGGATCGTCTTCCTCGTCAAACCCTGGTTTCAAACCCGGTTGGCACAACAGCCCAGCAGAACATTAGCGCTAATGCAGGGGGGGTTTTGAGGTCCTGGCATTGTTGTTTCTGGCGACAGCGACACGGGGACCTGCTCGACTCAAGGGGTGTGGTGCCTCGGAACCATTGGAACACATACCATCACGCCAGTCAAATGAATTCTGAGTTTTTCCTACCGCGCGGGCCTTTTGACTTGGAGACATAGAAGGTAGACATATGTGGCATCCGCTGGTCTTCGAGAAGTGATAAGTAAGCGATTTACTTTCCGATCCCACCGAGGTCCAACAAGGAAATTGAGTTTTGAGACAGCAAACGGCCCCCCCCTTAAAAATCTGGCAATGAGGGGGGGGTTACCCCCACTGCCGCCTATTTCCGGGCTTTCCCGCCGCTTATTTTGCTACAGTGGGGGGGTTCAAGAAAATAAGCGGGGAATGATCGGTTAACTTAAGTTATGGGGCTGCCTGTCATGTTAAACAAACAGCATGGGATGTAATTAGAGCCCAACTCATTCCTTTCGACGAGGAGTTTAGAGGATAGGGGCTTAAGGCTTAATAAAGGGGTTCCGGGTTTGGGTTCGGAGGTTGAAGGGTTGGTGTTTTGAGGATGTAAGGGGGTTGAGTCTTTGGGCTTCAGGGTCCAGGGCTGGTTTGGTGAAGGATCAGTTCCTATATTGTCTTGCGTAGCTGTGCCCATAACTTAGTCATGCGTTTGTTTCCTATGTTCAAACTAGATTCGCAAACACAGGCATAGCATTGTTCCCTCGGCCTAACACAGATTATGAAGGGCACTTTACAGGAGTCTCGCAATCTTGGGAGGGGTAGGGGCAAGTGAGAAATAGGCGGGGAGGGATGCGCAGGGCATGCACTCCTGGTCCTTTACAGATCGGTCTCTAACTCTAGGACTCAACCCAAGCATATCAGGGTCCCACAGGGGCATCTTGGGGATCCCACAGACGGCTGGAAACAGGTGGGGGGGGGGGGGGTTGGGGGGGGTCATAAAGGGCAGGGCCTGTTGCACGCTACAGTCCCCCCCCCTCTTTCCCGCTTATTTCTTTCTTGTCCTATGGGTCCCACAAAGGTCCCACAGACAGCCAGAAATAGGCGGCGAACCGGGGCTGTGGGGGTGGGTCGTAAAGGGCAGGGCCTCTTGCGCGCTACAGTCCCCCCCCCTCCTTCCCGCTTGTTTCTGGGGCGTTCCCGATCTGATAGGGGTCCCACAGACAGCCAGAAAATGCCAGAAACAGGCGGCGAGGGCGGGGGTTTGGGGTGGGTCATAAAGCGCAGGGCCTCTTGCGCGCCACAGTCCACCCCCTCCTTCCCGCTTATTTTTGGGGCGTTCCCGGTCCCAGGGTCCCACAGACAGCCAGAAAACATCCTAACAGTCGCACAACACGTCCCACAGACAGCCAGACAGGTCTTGCACGCTATAGTCCCTTTCCCGCCCTCTGCAGCTGGGATAAAGGCTTCCCAAGCGCATGCCAAATGGGCGGGGAAGGCGAGGAAGTTTTGGGGCGGATAGGCACAGCCCACATGTGACAGCTTGTCCCTCTTGTGTCTGTTCCGGAACCGGCTGCAACACGATGGCGGGTGAAACTCATTGAGGTCTTGCGAATTTCACCCGCCGTCGTGTTGTAGGTTTCAGAACAGACACAAAAAAAGACAAACTGTCACATGTGGGCTGTGCCTAGCCACTTTGGGCGAGCAACACTCCCGGGGCCACACTTCACAAACTCAATTTGGCCATGAAACGTACACTCAGGATCGAGGTTTCAAATCAGACACGCAGCAGACACAGATGCCGGTGAAGACAGCTCGCGCTAAAATGGTTTCTGTCCGAGTGCCTTTTTGAGAGAACATGCCTTGCTACAGTCCCCCCCCCCCCCCCCCCCGAAACCTTAAAAAAGCGAAATACACGGGCCGCCTATTTCCGGACCACCCCCCACCCCCCCACCCCCATAAGGGGGGGGCACTACAGCAAGCAGAGCCAGGAATCAGAAAAAACAAAGCTGCATGGTCGCTACTTTCTCTCTCCTTTTGCTTATTGCCGCGCTTTGTTCGTGTCTTTTGCACAGTCTCAAATAAGCATTCCGCGGTTTTTTGTCCAGCCTCAACGCTGCAGAAGAAACCAGAAACCCGACAGTCCAGAGGTCGCAACGTACCTGTTTGCTCGAATTTCGGTGGGTGACCTGGAACATTCTTAGTCTCATGAGCCCCATAGCCTGGATCCCGACCGTGCTGGAGGCAGGAGCCCTTCTAACGTCAGGCAGAGGTAGCAAAAATCACAATCCAACTGCGAGCCACAGAACTGCGAGCATCTTCAAGAACTCAAGCTTGAAAGTTCAATGACTTCAAACGTGTATAGGACAACTATGAAACCTAAGTCCAATATAAGTGTAAATGTCAGATATAACCAATGTTTAAAGATCCTATCCAAACTTATTTGCAGGCTTGTCGAGCGGAGACTTCCAGTCCATCCAACGGAATTTGCCAGGTCTGCACACGCACGGAAGAACTTCCAGACTTGCGCGCATTTCGGGTCCCTCGTAATTTGCGAGGTTTTTGCATACGCAAAGTTCCGGCCCTGTGTAGAGTGCCATCTCCACGGTTCGGCGCCATGTCGGAAGGCAGAATTCCAACCCCATAGCACTAGTGAGATTTTTTGACACGCGGGGAATTCCATATGTAGATATGCGGCTGCGTAGTTTGCGACAATTTGGCCGTGGAGGAGGTCCAGTCCCTTGCTATGATTTGCACGGGTTTTGCATTCGGAAATTCAGTCCCATGCTGTTTGCAAGTTTGTGCCGTTTCAATTACACAGTCCCATGTAGTGTTTGCGAGGTTGCGCGCAGGCGGAGAATGCTACTCCCAAAACAGTACGTGGGTTCAGCATCGTTTTGGACTCATGTATCGTGGCACGGCGCCGTCAGGGTCTTTGTATCTATCTCGGCGTCAGGGGCCAAATTGAGAGAGAGAGAGAGAGAGAGAGTGCCCCCATGCCCCCAAGAAAGAAAGAAAGAGAGAGAGAGTGAAGAGAGAGAGAGAGAGAGAGAGAGAGGGAGCCCCCGGGCCCTCAAGCCCAGCAGAAGAAGAAGAAGAAGGGAGAGAGTGAGTGAGTGCGCCCAGTGCGCCGGGAGCCCCCGGGCTCGTGAGTGAGTGCGCGAGTGAGTGAGACTGATCCTCCAAGAAAGAAAGTGAGAGAGTGAGAGAGAGAGAGAGAGAGAGAGAGTGAGTTTGTGTGTTATTGCACTGCACCCTACGCTTCTTTATTGGCACCACGTCATGAGTGCACCCTCGCAGATCGGCATGGAACTTGGGGAGCACACATGTTAGTCGTTGTCCCCCAGATGAAACTCCAAGCTGCGGAACCTCGATACCCTGAACAACTGTCATCGAGCTAGCACAGTGGGAGTGTACACCAACGACATGCACCCACCCCCCCATCGCTTTGACCCGTGGCGCGGAAGTGTCACTGCTGTCATTCAAAGCCCACACGGGCCAGGTGTCGTGAAACGCAACCTTCACCCCTTCAAACGGCTAGCGAGGGAAGATAATCACTTCAATATCGATATGTTGTATTCGAGGGGCCACGCTAGGAAGCTTATCCTGAACACACAGAGCACAGAGAGGGACACCTAACTTCCACTGTGTGTTCCGACTGAGACGCTTGGAGCACGTCCTCCGGGGCGGCCTCAAATGGGAGGCTAAGTGCTCAGGAAGGAAGGAAGGAAGGAAGGAAGGAAGAGAGAATTCGGCGTCAGAAGCACACTTCGGCCTCAGGAGCTAAGTCGGCGTCACAATTCGGCGTTAGGTGTCAGACAATGTGGCGTCACGTACAGCACGGCAGCTTCAGCTCCGCGAAGGCACCGGTGGAGCAGCACATCCATTTTTCTAAACATGCTCTCCCTCTCACATCTTGGAGAGTCGCCCGTTCATTTTTGTTGCCGAAAATGCTTGGGGGCGTAAAGAATGGTCCATTCCATGATCATGGGTGTCGCATTTTCGAGCATGCCAAGCGGCTGGTGCAGTAAGCTTGACATGGGTGGCGGGTTCGAAGGCGAACCCAAGGCGAACTCGCACCTGTCATTTTTCGAAACAGGTTGCCGTAGTATCTCAGTCGCATTCTCCCAGGGCCCCTGCTTAAACGTGCACAAACAAGGAAGATGTCGAGTCATCAGATGCTGGAGTTGGCAAGCAAGGTTGGTAGTGCTGTTGAAGTGTGCAGGCTGTGCACAGCGCTTGCTGAGACATGGTCTGAGTGGAGCCAGCCAAAGACGCATGGTGAGAGTTGAAAAAGAAGCTGGCCGCAATGATATCTTGCTAAGTCGTTGCTGCGTGGCATGATTGGGAGCCTAGATGTCATGAAGCATGCTCAACGCCATTTTGGGTTCTGCCTGCCAGAAATTAGCTACGCAGTCGGCCGCATGGTAGCTGAGTTCTCCATTGCCGCCATTGTCCAAAACAGAATGCAAACGTCATGACCTGTTTCAATACCGTATCAGAGACAAACAACAGTACTGCTATGGCAGCCAGTGACAGCCAGCTGTACGTGTTTTTGGTTGACATTGTTTCATTTGTTTGTTTTCTCTTTCTGTACAGACCCAGGCCTGTTGCTGCGAACGGTTTTCAAATGCCTTCGTGGAAGCAGCTGCTTCGCATATTCTTCATGCCCTGCAGGTGTCAAACCAAATGGCACCAAAGAAGGTATGAACCTTGGAGCCTCTTGGGGCGTGATGGGTGAGGACGTAGTACGGAGGCATGGGCAATTTGGCACAACACTTCACAGACACAAACGGCTGATCTGTCGCCTGGCTTGAGGGTAGGCAGCGTTGCGTATGGCAGCAGCTACCAAAGTGCGCTGTAGTTAGCAGTAGCGCCGTGTGCAATGCCGACTGGGTCACGAGTCCGGCTTGAAGCTGATGGGCTCCCAAGCATTGACTTTGCCGTGAGGTCGCCCAATGTGGACGACAGCTCTTCGGAGGAAGGGCAGACAGCCTTGATAGATGCAGGGGTTGAAGCAAATGCCTTTCCAAGTGCGGCTCCGGACATGTACATGCATGAGGTCGAGCCAACAGAGATGGATCCCACTGCTGAGACGCCCCCGCGCGAGAAGCCCCGAGTGCCCGGTTCTCCTCCACCCCTGGATGTCGAAGCTGAGCATGCCGGGCCGTCTCATGGAGTTCGGGGCGCATCTCCGCTCAGTGCCAATTTGCGCAGCATGCCATCGCCTTTGCGGACTGGGAGACGATCCCTTTCACCGAGAGAGGCCCGTACTCGCGGAATGGGCCAAACCTCCGCCGCCATTCCAGAGAACGAACGAGAAATGCACCTCGGTGGCAGAGAGTCACGAAACTTTGTGGAGGACAGCCTTATGGGCACGTCACCATGTACAGAGCGGTCCATGGACTCTTTGGCATCTTTCTTTCGTGATGGGCACTACTTCGTACCTTTGAGGCTGTCATCGGTAGACGAGCCGTTGGCAGAACCTGCCCAGCACCCTCGAGAGAGTCACATTGACCGTCCCCATGATACCACTATGCAGAGCTGTGAGCATGGGACACCATGCGTGGCATCCTTCCCTTGTCCCCTGACTTGTGGTGGACCTGGTAGTTTGATTCCAGGCGCAAGGCGGCCAGCTGCCTTGCCTGCAGCGTTGCCCACAGCTTTGCCTGCGGCCATGCCGTCCATGGCAAGCATGCCTGAGCCACCGGAGCCTCCAGTGCGGCCCACAAGAGAGGTGGAACACCCGGCCGTTTCAGGCTTCCCCTCACGCGCTGGAGTTCCACGCATCCCCGCCCCAACAGAGTCCATTGACCTGCCAAGCGGTGAAGGGAGGCATGAGCTCAATGAGCTCCCACGACATGTGCCGTGCCCAAGCAGGGCCCCCATACTGGCAGGGACAGCCGCTCCGCCAATG
The DNA here is from genome assembly GCA_905221605.1 of Symbiodinium natans. Lineage (NCBI taxonomy): Eukaryota > Dinophyceae > Suessiales > Symbiodiniaceae > Symbiodinium > Symbiodinium natans. The sequence goes on from CAJNDS010002650.1 coordinate 148,311, forward strand.
CGCCATTTGCCAAGCTCAGCTTGCATGGCCGCTGATGCAAGAGTGGCACAAGAAGAGCCTGGCAGCGCCCACATGTCAAACCCAAGCCGGCCCGGCGAGGTGCCAGCCTATGTCAGAACGACAGGAGTGCCTCCCACAAGTGCAGAGAACACTCACTTGGCAACGGCAACGGAGGGGCTTGCCAGGCGGCATGGGGAGGCAGACTTGCGCACCTCCGGGCCGATGCCTTCCACAACACCGGCGCCACCGCCCCCAAACGGAACCGGTGGCTTATCTGTGAGCAGCATGGCCTCAATGGCCCCACCCAGCTGGGGATTCGCAGGTCTGAACTCAGGACACATGACTTCTGTGCCCATGCAGGGGGGGCCGCCTCCTACAGCCAGGCCTCCGGCACCAGCACTTCCAGCACCGGGCATATCTCAGGGTGCTCCGCCCATCACGGGTGCTCCGCCCATCACGGGTGCTCCACCCATCACGGGTGCTCCACCGCCAAACATGTACACAAGTTCAGGCCATGCAGTGCCCCCATTCCATCGAGAGTTTACGGGAGTGGGTGTTGCTCCGCCACCACAGGCTTTGCCAAAGGTTGCTATGCCCCCACTAGCACGAGCATGGGGAACTCAGGGGCCAATGGCAGCAACTGCACAAGCACCTTCTTCTGTACAAGCACCTTGGCCAATGCAGGCTGCCATGTCAGTCCCGCTTGCATCATCTATGCCGCACCAAACCTCGTCGCTTCAAGTGCCAGTCCCGCCAGTCCGAGCCGAAGTGCACACAGCTGGTCGTATGCCTCCAGCCATGGTGGCGGAGACGCTGCCTGGAGGCGGACGGGGCACTGTGCCTGCCGAAGCCGCAGAGCGTCCGAACTCTCAAGGGCCAGCTCCAGCCAGCCAAGAGACACTTGCATCTGCTCCAAAGTCCAGTGGCCCCATTCCAGCTTCTGATGCTTCAGCCCCGCATGCTTCAGCCCCGCATGCTTCAGCCCCGCATGCTTCAGCCCCGCAGATGAGCCAGACTGGCCTGCCCCCCGATCCCGAGTCAGCAAAACAGCTGACTGTTCCGGAAGCCTTGCCAGTCCCTGCAGCCTTGGGCTTGGCACCAGAGGCTGTTGAGGAAGTTGGGGCTGAGGCGGCTGAGGCTCAGGATCACAAATCGCCTGCAGCATCTCCAACTGCTCGCTCACCGTCTTTTGCAGCAGGCGTGCCTGATTTGATGAATCTCGACCAAGATGGACTTCCTGAGATGACAACACCACCTCCGGACATGATTGAGAGAGGGCAGCAGACCACACCAGACAAGGCAGTTGCTCCCAGTAGGAGGAGGAAGCGAGTTGCAGAGGAGAAACCCCGCACCCCGAAGGAGGGCCCTTTCGAGCTAGTCACAGTGGGTATGGACAAGCTCAAGTGCCTCAACCAGGAAGGCCGACCACGTCGCCATCAAATCCGTGTGCTTGAACACTGGCGCAATGAACGTGTGCTGTATGAAAGGGTGCGCGGGTCGGCGATGCCGACAGTATGCGGCGTGGTCGTTGCTCAGCCATGTGACGACACAGATGCTTCACAGGAGCGCATCCCGATTGGCCTCACGGCCAAGTTCGATGATGTCTTCAGCCCCTGCAGCAGCAAGAAGTCTGACCTGTCATTCCAGTCAGGCGGGCTCAATGAGGAGGATGCCATCACGGACAGCTTGCGCAAAACCAGAGCCACAAAAGTGAGGCGACCCGTGGCGCGAGCTGCCAGAGCCGCAAGTGCTGCAGCAGCCGCTACCTTGGCGGCAGGTGCACCTGAGAGGGCTTTGCCAAGGAGAACGCCTGCAGGATTTGTGGAAGTCCCAGCAGCTGCAGGTTCCACGCACGCGTGTGGGATCAGAGTCGGATTGGAAAATGGCAAGTGGATGTGTTGTGACATCCGCATCCCTCCACGTTCCTTCAACACTCCAGAAGAACTTGCTGAGAGCAGATCCCTCCTGATCTATGTCACATCTTGCGAGTTTGGGACCCTAACTGCAGCCGTCGACACGAATATCATTGACTTATCCACGGGGCATTCCCTCGTTATCCGTGCAGGACAAGAGTACTGCTTGAGGAACTCATCCGCTGCAACAACGGCCCAGCTGAAGATGGTGTTGATCAACCAGACGATGCCTTGATGCCATTCGTACCTGCCTTCCAAGCACTGAGAGCGACGCATCCCAGGGGTCAGGATGCTGAGGGGTACTGCGAGCTGGAAGCTGTCATAGCAACTGACCAAGCGCGCAGGAGAAACGCAGATTGCATGTGAAAGCTTTCTGACTGCTTCTGAGTGTTGTTAGTTTGGACGGACCTTGTTGCACTGAGTGGAGCGGCATTGACAAACATGGTTTCAAAACTCGTGTCAGCAGCAAGGTAGCAAGTATGTCCATGAAGACGAAGAGGACGGATGCAGTCCTAGACCCGGTGGCTTTTTCGAGCCACATATACTTTGTCTGATCCAAGAACTGTGCATTGCATTGGTGCGTTAGCGTTACGGGTGGACTGCAGTGACTCGCTGCTTTTGCAACGATGGCTTCCTCCGAGGCTGATCTACAGCAGCGCGAGGTCACAATGCGAAACCTGAGTGCTACCAAGTCTCGTGCTCACAGGAAGCTTTCTTTTTCCGACAGTCGAGTAAAAACGTTATGCACGTTATGTGATGAGGTTGCAGCAGTATGCGCGAATGTTTATCGTACGTCGGCGTCTACGGCACTTGCATGCCTTGGAAGACAAGGCCAACACTCCTTGCGCAAGTTTTGGTGAACATTCATCGCGCACGAGAGATGGCAAGGTGTTGATCAAGCCGAAACCTGGTGGAGTTGCTTTCAAACAGCTGCTGCCTCCACCCGTCGAGGAGAGAAGATAGTTGGAGTATGCCTGGACCGTTGTTGCACTGGTATGTTCTGGCGTGTCACGATCGCTTGAGCCGAAGTTCTGCCTGACGCAGGTCCCAGTATCCCGACCAAGCAGCGTCGCGTCGGCCCGACCCTTAGCTGCTATAGCCGATCCCAATTCCATTTTGCAAACTTGTCAAAGATGTTTCGGACAGGGGGCCAAGAGACAAGGCAGCGTGGGGCCTAGCCTCTCCAGCCTAGAGACATGCCCGAGTTCTGGAGGTTTGGGGGTTCCAGGGCTCGGGTTTGGGGGAGGGGGATTCGAGGCCCTCAGTTTTCGGGGCATTTGTTTTGCAGATGGGTGAGCTTATGGTGCGTGCCAGTTATTTTTGCCGAACACTTAGAACTTGGAACGCTTGGCAGCCAATCCACGACATCCTCGTCTGATGCTCTACAGTCTCTAAAGCTTTTCCTGTCTCGGGGCGAAGCTGTTTCCACTAGAAGGCTCCTAGAGCCCCAGAGCAACAGGAATATTCAACCGTGCAAACCAGCGCCGATTCTCCTGCGGTTGTCCAGCGTCTACAAGTCCACATTGCAATCGGCATGTGACCTCTCAGGCAAAACCAGCCAGGACCCTGCTTCAGAAGCCAGGCGTGACGAACATGTCGAGTTGCCTCTTGCACGTGTCGTTCGGTTGCCTTGCCTTGGCGCAGGGAACTCCCTGAGACCAAGAAGGCCGGCGTCTCGCTTCTCAGTACCCAGGCCACTCGAACGATGTAGTTGTGCCAGGTGCAGCCTCCACTTTCACTCCAAGTTCTGGCGAGCCACCTGCAAAAGACCTCTGGCAATATAGCCAAAAATAGCCACAAAGCTCCGGAGGATGTGTCGGGCGAGTCATGTCTTTAAGTCATCCTTGTGCTTGGTTGTGTGTTTGGACTTGACTTTCACGGGACTGAGGACAAGTTGTTACTCATCGCGCAAGGCGCAGCATGCGCAGCTCGCCGGGAGAGTTCCATTCTTGCTTCTTCAAGTCTGGACTTGTCTCTTTCTCTCCTCTGCAGGCATGTGATTCACACATGCTCTGCCAACCAGGTCTGTGCATTTGCAAGTAATCAAGGCCGCACAGGACCCGTGACGCACATCATCATACATGAATGCGAGTACACACAGTCGAGATGATCGCAATGTGGATTGACCAGGCCATTTTCAACTTATTTTCAGTGCCGCTTGATGGAAGCCTTCACAAAGGCCTGTCTTCGAGTGGTCATGGCAAGCCGCGGCAAGCCAGCATGCGGTTTCCTTGTGTCATTTGGCAACCCAGGCCACTTCGATCGGATTTATCAGCACCACAGGACCATATTGACAGACAGAGACTGCAAGCTTATGTGCTTTTGGCCAGGTTGTCTGAGATGAGCATTCGGTAACCTCCAGTGTCAACATCTGCAAGTAGCATCGAACCACAGCTGGGTCATTGCAATCATGAGCCGGTCGCCGCTGAAATGCCAAATCTGCAGGATCCATCGGCGAATCACCTTGTCAAGCACACGGCTGCGCCGATGTCACAGTGTCGACGAGCTTCGTTGCCAGCAGATCCCTAGTCGCAATCGGAAGGCCTTGTGGTAATGCGGCACGGTGACAGTTCCTGGGCCTTCGCCCAAGGTCGCACCCAGCCAAAGCAAGTCATGACGCACGCGCAATGGCGCACGTACTGGGAGGCGACCGGCCAGCTACGACACCATCGCTATCACCTATGGCGCGCGATGCATTCTGACTCTGCGCTTGGCCTTGCAGTGGTTCCCCACCCGTCAGGTTCAGATTTCCGCCATCTTAGGTTGCTTCCCTCCTCGTCGTGTTGTTACTTTCGAGACCCGTCGAATAGCATCGAACACGATCTTCTGCATCACTGCATCGCAACTTCAGTTCCTCCTTCCCAAATCCCCCTATCCACACTGGAGCCCAAGTCATCAACAGAGTTGGCTCGAGAGGTCGGATCTCAGCTGAAGATGGAAACCTTGCCTAGGCAATTTCAGATTTCCAGGTTCAAAAACGTAAAGTGGCATTGTGTTATGCAATGCGCATCGAACAGGACGACTGCCGTGTGGCCTCATGAACAGCAGTGATGGCGGGAGCAGTAGGTGCACCAGGGTACACCGAATCTGGGTTGCAAAAGATAGCCCCAACAGTTGAATCTAGCGTTCTAGTCCTGAACAAACAGCGCACACACAGTTTTGCACGCTGACATGCTTTCGTGTCTTCCAAAGGTGATCGTGGAGAGTTCTTTCTCCAAGATCCGAGGGTCTGGTAGGGCCTGGTAGGGGGAGGTAGTGACCACGTGGGAGGAGAAGGAAGCAGGAGGAGACAAAAGTGAAACAAAATGACACGGAATGAAGCAACCTAATGAGACAAGATATGCCTAAGATCTTTTTTCCATGATCTAAAGACCAACTTGTGACATGCTTTCTCGATGCACTTGAATGCTTCGATCGTGGCCGGAGGCCAACCACCAGCGGACTTTGCAGCCGACTGGCTGGAACCAGGTGAGATGAATTATGAAGACTCTGAAGATTCGGAAGACTTGTGCACTAGTCTTGTCCTTTCGGAGGTTACACGCACTTCCTGGGCTCTGCGCCTTTGTTGCGGCACTCAAATGCAACAACGCTTCCAGCGATTGTATAATGCCTCTGTTTTACCAAGGCCAGGACTGGAGACCTCAGTTGGTATTATCTAGCAGCTTGCAATGCTGCAGGCGGGAGTGTCGGTGCATGTCGTTCTGGCCAGCTTCAGGCATGCCTCTTCTAAAGAGCCTGACAGAACCTGAGCACTCAACCGAGCGGACCCTGTAGCACATGAACCTGTGGAAGAAAGGCAGTGTTCGTGAAGGTAAAGCGGGGTTGCCGGGCCTAGGCCAGGGACTTTGCAGTAAATTCCTGTTGCGGGACCGGTTTGACCCCCCCCCACTGAGTCGGAATGCTCAATCTCGGACTTTGGCAGCCAACGCAATCGTAGCGCGCATGACACCTTGGAACTACAGTCCTCGGCCAGCACATCAAGATATTCATCGCAGACCTGCCCGTGGGCGCCCCCTGCCAACACGCTGGCCAGCGTCATCAGTGAAGTCGTGCTTGAAGTGGCGCAGCTGCTGCCTTGGTGGCGACGAAGAACAACCGCTGGTTCTGCTAAGGTCGTGGGGGGGCACGGTGGGCCCGTTTGGAAAAGCCGGCATAGCAGCCGCCTTAGAAAAGCCAGCAGCTGTTCTGCCAGCCGCCGAAGAACAACCAGCGGCTTTCCGATCTAGCCTAGAAAACGACAGGGTTGTCTAGCCACCTCAGAAAGCCGCCGACTTTTCGCGCCGGCTTGGCAAAACCAAGGGTTTTTCCAGCATGATAGAAAAACCAACAACTTTTCAAGCCACTTTCAACAACCGCAGGTTTTACTGGTCGGCTTAGAATCGCTGCTTTAAGAAGTTTTAAACAAGCCGGTTCTCTCGCCGACGACTTCCAAAAGCCGCCGGCTTGTCCAGATAGAAGAGAAAAGTATAAACCACCATTTTCTCTGGCAAACCACGGTTTCCAGCGGCTTTTCTAGCCGCCTTCTCCAGCTACTAGCTGAACTAGGCGAAAATAGCCATGAAATGAAGAGCCAGCCTTATTCTGTTCCGGTGCCAGTACCCTTTGCCCCTTCTATAAGCACTGGCTTCTTGAAGCCGCTTATAAAGGGGGGGAGGGGCACGCTGCCCCTACTTCTTACAAGGCATACGCATCAATGCAAAAAGGGTGCAGTCGAGTGTGGAGAAAAAATGCAGCAATGCAAGAAAGAGGCTGGAGAGGATCCTTCGTTAAGCAAGTGGGGGAGGGCGGCGCCTCGCATACAGCACTACAAGAAGAGGCGAAGCTTCAGCCGCCCCGCCCTTCCTGCATAGCGTCGCATAGCCGTCGCATCGTCGACATGGCTTTGCGAACGGTTTTTGTTTAGGGTCTTTCCGGGTCTTTACAGTTTGACAGGGGTTTGAGGATTAGCTGTTCAAACGAAACGAAGCAGATCTTGTGCCTCAGCAGCAAAATTTAGTAAAGCTGCTGCGCCTCACACAACCATTAATGCGATACGTCGCCCGGCTCGAAGCTTGACGATTTAGAACGCAATTGTTAAGGAATAAATCGCATCGTGTTTGAGGTACCAGTCTTTTGTCACGACATGAAGGTTGCTCGCGTGCCTTGCTAGGCAGACTAGCGAGCGCGTGTCCTCAGTCCTAGACGATCCCGGATTACGGGCAGGCTAGAGCCTCAGTCGCGTATGGTGTGTACTGTGGTGTTGCATGCTGCTTGACCCCACCGGGACTCGAAACGAACTTCGGTAGCTGCAACAATCAGGACCCATCAAGTGTCTAGTTGTCGCAGGTGTACTGGCGCCTGGGAAACATCTGGATTTGGGGCAAGTGTCCTGATTCTGATGCAGTGAAATAGTTCGGGGGCTAACGCCATGGGCAGGCAGTGATGCAAAGGCGACACGCAACACGAGCCAGAAACCCTTAGGCCAAACAAAGCCTTCAAGTCATTCTTGTCCTTCTACATTGACGTAATCAGGATGGCTGGCAACCGTGGGACTTCCTGTGTCCAGAACCGGTCAGCCAATAGAGCGTGTGGGGGACATGTGAAAACGCGTTGCTGCAGATCCTGCGTGCCAGTACGGTGCATGTTCGATTGTGCAAGGTGCGAATTTCAGAAATGGGGAGTCCACAAGCCATGCCTGCTTTGTTTGAATATGTCCTGATACCTTCCGAGCGGGGAGTCGATGTTGTGAGCTTCCGCGAGGGAGGGTAGCAAAACACAAGTTGCGATTGTGCGCATCATGCGAGCGCCGAGGTTCCGTGCTGTGTGCCCAGCCCTTGATCTGGATGCAACGCATGACTTGCGGGCCTTTCGTGTTTCAAATCAAAGCTTCCCTGCCAAAGGATCCAATCCCAACATCTTATGCATGCAAGACGCTGGACTACCCAGATTGCCAGGCTGGAAAACGTGGAGCCTCGTTCTACGACTTTTACTTTTCACCGATTGTGTTTGGGTTCTTTTGCCGCAGGGCGGCCTGGGATTTCCAGTGTGGGATCTCGGCGAGGATGTTCATGCTGTGCGGGCCCTTGGAAGCTGAAGAAAGTGCACGATATGCAAGATAATGCAAGACAGCTCTTCCTCTGCAAGACAGCTCTTCCTCTCACTTCCTCGCGATGCCAGGCCGTTTGCCAAATGGAAGGGGACACTTCCAGCCATTCCAGTCGATGCATGACGCAGAAGGATGGTGCCTGGCTTGGCTGATCGTGAAAGCATCGGTCGTGTCCTCCACGAAGGACTGGGACCGAGACGCAGTTGGCCGGCCGCCCATTACGCTCATGTAGAGCCGGCTGGTTTAATGCTATACATAGCCGAGAATTCCCACTGACATTTCGTTGATGCATTCATGATGTTGATGTGTTCAGAAGCGGTCAATCGACAGGCTGGTCACTGGCGGCGCAGCCATTCAAACAATGATGGGGTGTTTGTTGCTCATTTTTCCGCTTGTGGAGTCTCCGTGCGAGTGCCAACACGCAAGGCGACCGCATGATCACGTATACGTGTGTTTGAGAGGGCACAACATGCGCTGCAGTGATTCTTGGATGTTCTTGGGATGTAGGACTCGGCTTTTCAGAGCTGCTTCCTTCATGCTCTCCCTCCTCCTGTTTTTGTGTGGGAGCTACTTAAAACCTAGCTTGCCAAGTTCTCGCCACGGGCACGAGCCGCAACCATCTCGACCAGCTGCTCATTGGCGGCGGGGATGCGCTTCTGTGCGAGTCTTACAATTCCAACTTTTGCTGCCAGCTTGGTATGTTGCATGGTTGTTGACTCTACCCCTTCAGAATTTGATGAATTTTGTAAAGTTCGCCAGGCTAGAATCTCCTGTTCTTCATCGAGTTTGTGAGTCCGAGCGGGTCCGCTCAGACAGCGAGCTTTGGAAGGCCTTTGTTGGCGCACAGCCGTGCTGCTGGGCTCTGTGGGATGCTGCGGGATGCCGTGGGCATCTTGTCAGAAACGCTAGTTTGGGTCGTGGCAGGCGGCGCTGTCTCGCAACCAGTGGGAGGCGGTGTGGTCTTCACAGGCAGGTAGAGATGGACAGAGATGAACAGACTTTCCCTTGGAGGTCATCAGGCACATCCGCGGGGACGGTCTGGATACACAGCTTGGCTGCCTTCCGAAGCCTGTCAAGGAACCTCGGTGTCGTCGTACCGCTTGGCAAAGCCCTGTTGTGATGCTCCGACATCGGCAAAATATATGGTGCTTCTTTTCCTTTTGTGGTGTGTGTGTGTGTGTTGTGATTTTTGGTTGACTTTTTGCTTATTCAACAGGAAGACAGAGAGACAAAAGTGACGAAAGGAAAGCAAGGAAGAGTGAAACAACCAAGGGTGAACAAACTACCAGTAGCTAACTACCTGCTCGCCCCGCATGCGCCTATGTTATGGCTGGTCAACTTTGTCCACGAATGCCTCACTGAATTTCGTGGAAACAGTTGGTGTGGCCAAAATACTTCAGAGTGTTTACCGTTTTTGATGGTGCAAGTATGGCCCAACTTCCACAACATCGCCGGTGCATTGTTTTAGAAACGGTGGAAATTTGGGAAAGTTGGTGTGGCAACTTTCTCCACCACATCACCCTATGACGGTGAGAAAAAGTTTGCGCGACTTGCTTTTTTTCTTCCACAAATGGCTATGGAAGAAATATTTGGCAAACTTTGCCCACCGAGTCGCCGACGCGATATGAAAGTAGCAGCTGCTAGCTTGCTGTACGAGATCGTCGATGAAATCATTCGTCGTGGTGAAAGACTCATGATGCTTCGGAGGGAGGGGTGGAATTTAATTCGCGGGTGTGTTCTCATGAATATTATGGAGATCTCTTCTTTCCGTTTCGATGCTCACATAAGATGATTGAGATTGCTTCTTGCTAAGGATGAACTGGGTCTATGACTCTCAGTTTATGTCCAGTTCCTGTATTTATGTTGCATCCGACCGGTGTCCCTCGTGTTGGCTATGCAGTTTAAACACGCTGCGCTATTTACGTCATATGAGCAGTAGAGACAGAGCTAAACTAGTTGTTCTCGCAGTTAAAAGGCTTACGTGTTTTTGCTTATTTGGTCAGTATACAACAATCGTGTGGGGTCAAGTGGCTAAAATCAATGAACGTGTCCTTGCACTTCGATAGTACTTTCTGAATTTGCTGATTACAGTTGAATAGAACATGTATACATATGTGAACATAACAGCATTCCATATATATATATATATATATAAGATGTATTGATAGATGTATGCATATATATATATACATGTAGCAACCCTCCCCCTTTCCCACTCCCCCCCCCCCCCCCCCCCCCTCAGTCGCCCAGCTGCAATACGAGCAAACTTGGGTGTGCAAATATTGTGCTTCAACTAGAGAATGGAAAAGCAAAAGAAGGACAAACAAAGCCACAAACAAAAGCAAAAATGTAGCAACAAACACAAAGTAACAATACACAAAGCACAAAAATCACGCAAAACCATCAGCACCCATAGTCCAAGATTGACTTTGCTATCTGAGATCGTTTCTTTTTGTTTTGGTTTCGTTCCCACCTCTTCACTCAGAACACGCTGCAGCGAGCGCAAATGTCTCAGCCGGCGTTGGCAACATTGAGGGACTTTGTTCGTGAAGTATGCCATGCGGCTGGGGACTCTCAGATCGCGAGCAGGAACTGAATGAGGAGCTTCGGGCGAGGATAGCCCGGAAGGCTCCAATGCATCTGGGAGGTGCATCTTCTCTCGCCCGATTGTTTTAGCAACAGTGCCCGAAGGTTAAGAAGCCTAAGTTCCATGAGACTTTCCACGTGCCAGAAGCTGATGAGCGAGGCACGCGGCTGCAAAAGCAGGCAGCGTGTCTGTGAGTTGCGCCTCAAACTTCCTGGCAGGTCGAGAAGTGTGACTGCCTCAAGACGGCCAGTCAGAGAATGTCAGAGAGCACGTGAGTCAGCACGTTGAAACCTCTCTGGTTTGGCTCAGGTACTCGGAGACGCGGGTGCGCTTCAGGCATGAAGTTGTGTTCTGTGCGGAGCTGCAAAACGCCTTCATCGAGCCGGCGCACACGCATGCACTCGCGCGCGTGCTCGGCCCATACCCACACCATCCCATACCCACACCCAAACACCCAACAACACCCAACGACACCTAGCGACACCCAACCACACCCAACCGCGCCCAATAACACCCAACCACGCCCAACCGCACCCAAGGACACGCAACGACACCCAACAACACTCAACGACACCCAAGGACACCCAACGACACCGAACGACAACGACAACCAACAACACCCAACCACACCCAACCACATCCAACCACACCCAACGACAACGACACCCAAGCACACCCAAGGACACCCAAGGACACCCAAGGACACCCAAGGACACCCAAGGACACCCAAGGACACCCAAGGACACCCAAGGACACCCAAAGGACACCCAAGGACACCCAAGGACACCCAACGACACCGAACGACACCCAACGACACCCAACCACACCCAACCACACCCAACCACATCCAACGACACCCAACGACAACGACACCCAAGCACACCCACACCCAAGGACACCCAAGGACACCCAAGGACACCCAAGGACACCCAAGGACACCCAAGGACACCGAACGACACCCAACGACACCCAACGACACCCAACCACACCCAACCACACCCAACCACCCCCAACCACATCCAACGACACCCAACGACACCCAACCACACCCACGCACTCACGTGCCTGCCCACACGCCCACGTGCCCACACAGGCAGGCAATACGCGAAGCATACGCGAAGCAGCGCGCTAGGATGCTTTGTTCGGCCGGATGCAGCAATGTCAGTATATGTCATCGAGTACTGCTTTGGCCGGAAGGAACTGGGCCGGAGAGTGGGAGCCCTGAATGTCTGCAGTCACAGAGGGCTAAGCTGTCATTTATTTGTCTAGCTGACCAAGGCCGATGATTTTCAGCCACTCCGAGTTTTCTAAGTCGGGCGCTGACCAACATACCAGATCTCATTGTCATTGTCAGATGTGCATTATCTGTCTTCAAGTGCAAAGGTTGTGTCGACAAGCCGGCCGAGCAGAGCTACCGCGCCGGCCTCGACGTGATTCATGAGTTCAACATGTTTTGGTGCGGGATGGTGCGGGCCGGTTGGAAACTACCACGCTGACCACTGACTCAGTAAATGGCAAGCAAGGTTGGAGTCTGAATTCTGCAACAAAGTCAAGCCATTGGTCGGCAGCTCAAATATACAAGCTCACAAGAAGTAGTTGCGATTTGGTGTGCCGGAACGTGGTGGACCATAAGAAACGTCGCCACTTGACCGAGCAAGGTGTTCGGCTTTAAGTTCAAAGCAGAGCCTGTGAGTTCCAATGGCGTGGGATTAGAGCCTGTGTAACGCGTAGCCTGGTTGCTATCGCCGACCCCGACATACAGCACGTGGCTTTGCATAGAGCAACCGGGGAACGGACCAAAAGAGGAGAATCATGGGAATACCCGTATCCCCACGTCAGACATGTATTCGGCATACAGTAGTTGCATATGAGAAGCATAGAAGTTTCACACAGGTCGGAGCCTGCAACCACGAAGTGGTTTGGCGAGTAGGTTTGTTCGCGTTTGCGACAAGTTTATCGTGAGCACAAGCTTGTTCTGGTGCATCTAATGCTCAACAGTGTTGTTGATTGTTCACGGGCCTGGTGTTGAACATCGAAGCATGCTGAAACCAGTCCGCACGTCATTGCGGAGCTTGTGAGGAAGACTGCGTCGTTATGTGCAGATGGTGTGTGCTTGGAGCATCGCTGGGAGCTATTTGCTCAAGAGGACGTGCCCGGAGTAGGGTAGATGCGCAGGGTACATGCTCCATGTTAAGCCAAGTGTACTACGCACTGACGTCGCGAAAATGCCGACGAGCAGTGCTGCAGGTGCACCCGTGTGCAATGTGTTTGCTCCTGGTCTTGCCAGCGGCACCCCGGTTCAAAGCTTTGTGCGGTTAAGCTGGGCGGCACTGGACGGTAGCATGATCGACTGAGATGCCGCTAAGGCCTTTTTGGCATGGCAGCTGTGGCCAGCTCCGTTTGCGCTGAAGGAAGACATCGTCAAGGAATACAAGGTGGTGGCCTCCATGATGGAATCATCTCAACAACCGTGGCTTGGCATGCACTTTCCTTGACCTGAAATGCAAGGGTGAGTTGAGAGAATTGCCTTGTCAGTGAGGTCTAGTCGCGGCAATCAGGCACAGCATCTGGTGCAAAGCTTGAGGGGACGTCCGCAGTTGCCAATGCCAACAAACCTGAAGATGGAGAAGCAGGTGTTAGGTGCAAGTAGACCGGACAGCCGCACTTCGAATCTACCTCCGAAGACATCGGGCAGCGAGCCTTCTGTCCCGCCAATGCCAGCTGCAGCCACGTCACGGGCCCCCCAAGCTGCTCAATCGGTCCCTTCCGCATTGTCAGCGGACTTGCATCCAGCATACCGCAGCCTCATCAAGGAGTACCCGTTTCAGCCAGTGCGGAATGAACGAGGTCAGTTCGTCAACATCATACTCGTCAGGTCACCTTTCCGATCTCGCCATCAAAGAGAACTTTTTCAGCAGTACAAAAACGAGCTCTTGTTTATTGGCATAAGCAGCTTTGAGGACTACCCACAGCCGCCTCCAAATCCTTTCTCAGGCAAGTTTTCGGAAACAGAGTACGTGGGTCTCTTCCCAGGCTTCTTGCATATGGTACGGGAGCCCGAGAGGATCTTCCCCAGCACGGTGAAGCTACTCCTGATGTCACAGTCTGATTTTTCCTTGCCTCCTCCGCAGCCGCAAATGCCGAAGAAGTATGACTTTACCTTCTCTGGTTCAGACCAGGATGTTCGCAATGATTGCGTCGGCTGGTCTTCCTTTGCAAAAAACTGGACCTTTGTGAAGGAAGCGTTGGCCGTGATGTGTGGCGAGCTTGGCATGACTGGTGTGCTTGTGGCAACGAAGGACAAGCAGGATCGTAAAGCCTGCAGTATTCCAGCAAGCTGCGAGGGCAGGATTTTGCAGACCAAGTTCTTATCGCAGAATGAGTTTTTCAGCTATGTCCAGCAAAGCAAGTTCCTCTTCGTGCCACAGGTGCATGATGCATCACCTCGCGTGACGACCCAGGCATGCCCGCATGTGGTTAAATGGCACAATCATAGACTTACATAGACCAATTAGACCTGCATAAGCCGGGCTCGATTCTGAAATATATTGGGGCCAGCACTTGGAGCAGGATGCACTCTCAGAGCCTGTCTTTTTTTGCAGGCTCTGGCACTGGATGTCCCGCTGCTCATGAACTGGAACATCATGGGTGGCTGGAAGTATCTCAATGATAAGACCGGTGAGTTCTTTCATGTTCCTCGGTTCAATCTTGTGGTGAAGTTGCATTGGAAGCACTAGCAAGAAGTGGTCTGTAGTTTTACACTGAACAGCTGTCGGAGTCAGAGCTGGCGGTTCAGGACGAAGGAGGAGGAAGAAAAGCTTATCACAGCTCATCATTTTAGTCTCCCGCTAATCTTCATCATGCTTCGGCATCGGCATACGGTGTGTTTGCGTGTATTCTGCATTATGCTGCAGCTGGCCAACTTTCCTTCTTTCAGGTTGTCGGATTTGTCAAGAAGCCCCGCATGCTGCAAAGCTGCTACCATGCAAGGACATGTCAGATTTTCGAGAAAGTGTGCGGACTCTTTTGCAGAAGGTGGATGGATGCTTGGTGGGACATTCAGCAAGGCACTTTCTGAACTAGAGCCATACAAGTGCATGCTGTTGCAAATAGGTCCTTGCTAGTGGCCAGCATGATTGCTAGCTGTGGCTGTTCTGGGCGCCAAGTTTGCAACATATTGCAGCCAAGACATGTCGCAGGCATGGACAACCTCATAGTGTTGGGTTATGTTGGGTTTGCAAGGTTTCCAGGCTATTCCAGATCCATGTAAAAAGGGCCTTTCATGCTTTCGTTTTCCATCGTTTTCCCAGAACGGCAGTACGAGCCGCGGCAGTGGGTCACGTCGAATTACGGAGACCAGGTGTCTGGAGCCAGGCTGCTGAAGTTCATTGAAGAGGCTGGACTTTTTGCTAACCTAGATACCACCGTCGGATTTGAGTGGTCATCCTCAATCGGGCCACTGTAGTTCATGCAGGGTGCTACGGGTACAGCAGCTTCTCTCTCACGCTGATGCAAACAATAGTAATCCGGGGATATCTGCAGCCTTGCATAATCAGCAACGCACTGATAACCAATGCCCCTGAAAGAATTTTGCCGACCGCGTGAAGCTGCCAGACGGAACCCGACGTCTCTTTCCATCCGGCGCATGAGTGAACCGACGGTGGCTGAACTGCTGCGCACACCGTTTAACGCACCGCTGCGCCAACTTGAGAACGGCCATGGCTGGCGAAGGGGCCAAGTGCATTGAAGTATTCGAGCTGTTTACTCTTGGCGGTGCCGTTCTTCAATGGCGGAGACATTCGACCGTGGGCGGTCTGGTCGTGGAGTGATGTGAGTCGACCCTGAGCAAGCAGCTCTAGTTGATAGCAGCTCCACAAGCAGCCATGCTGTAAAAGTAACACGGAGGCTTCACGCAGTACCTGGCATCGCCTCGACAAAAGGTGTCAGGTTGGAAGTGGTAGTTAGTTTAGGCCAATATGCAATGGAAGTAGGTGCTGCGCAGCAGCTTTTTTTAAATTTGGTTTGTCTTGTACTCAACGCATCCCGGCGGCTGTTTGATCAAGGGAAAGGCAGACGCAGCGTTTTCTGGGATATGTGGCGACAGCATCGAGCCGAGTGCATGGTGGACGCCAAAGCCCCAGAGCTTAGGAAGTCGAGTGGAGCTTTGAAGGTAGGCCTGTGCAATTGCTGAGGACCTGTTTTGTTCCGTGGTGGGCAGATTCAGAAAGTCGGGCTGCTTAGGTTGGTGCTTGAAGATCGTTGGCCCAGCTGTGGCAGCGCCGCTCAACCGTACAAATAACTCAGCTGGCTTTGCTTGCACTTGCACGGCTTCGCGTGGCATTTCCTCGCATGCATGTGAATGAGTTTTCATGTCTTGAAGGTACATGGCGGCCGGCCGCTCGAAAAGCCGAGGCCGCCACCTTGTTCTGGTCAAAGATGTCCTCGCCCAAAGGATGTCTTGTGACTCTTGGCAGGCAGCCGGAGCAGGAGTCACGGCCCTAAACTTGATCAGGGGTTTTCTAATGTAGCATATCAAGCAAGAGCACGCAACATGATCTTCACTAGCATTTTTTCGTGATCATGCAGACTCAGCCTGTGCACCATCTACGCAGCCACTGAGCCACGAAGCGCGATTAGTCACAGCAGCGAAGTGCGAGAGAGCTGGAGCGACTTGCTATTCTTGTCGAGATTCATGCATGGGGAGCAGTCGGTGAGTCCGTGGGGCTCAACAAAAAGAGGGAGCGAGAGAGAGAGAGGGGGCTATGTGCGAAGGAAGAGGGGGCTTGCCCCCTTGCTCCCCCGGAGCCGTGACAAGGTCTTGCACTCCATAACCTGAGCACATGATAATGCCACATCGAGAATGTTCTGCTGCGTGGGCCGGTCACGGTTCTTGCATGTTCTTGTCGTTCTTGTGGTGTGGAATGTTTATAGTTTATGGAGTGAAGATCTGCATGTTTTCATGGGCAGCATGCAGCACGGCACATGCAGCATGGTGATGAGGCGCTGGCAGGGAAGACCGGCTAGCAAAGGGCGGAGGTGATCGCCGCCTGGTTTTCACAGACTTGCGAGCGCCTGCACGCGGCTTGCTGCTGTGTTGTAGGGTAGCATGATGCAGATCTCCGGGATCTTTGCCTGCATTTTGCCTAAGGCAAGACATCTCGTTCTCCGGACGTCAAGCGGAAGGCGTCACGATCGCCGAAGAAACCGAAGCCGTCGGACTCACCAGCACAGCGCAAACTGTCGCGCTCTCCTGCTCGTCGCAAGCCCTCCCGCTCCCCGGAGGGCCGCAAGCGGTCCCTCTCACCAGACCGGCGCCGCAAGCTTTCACGGTCACCGGATGGACGCAAGGCATCCCGCTCACCAGAAAGGCGGCGCAGGTCGCGCACCCCAGAAAGCAAGAGGTCACGTTCACCAGATGCCAAACGGAAGCTGTCACGATCGACGGACCGGAAGCGCAGGGCATCTCCATCACCAGAAACCAGGCGGAGACCCTCTAGATCCCGATCTCCAGACAGGCGCAGGTCGTCCCGAAGCCGCGAACGGGACAGAGATCCTGACAGCTCCTGGGCAGCAACGCGAAACACTTGCTGCTTGCAGACTAGATAACTTACTATGCCGCAGTCTTACACCGGCACTTTTGCATAGGGCGGGATGGACGGCGTGAGCGAGACAGACGCGATCGAGGCACCACTCACGCCAGAAAGCAGCTCACCGTATTCACCGTGTTGTCTTGCTTCGGGAGGTGGCAGCCGTGATCGCGATAGAGACCGTGAGAGGGAGAGAGATCGCGACCGAGGAGTGCTCGCCAGTGCTGGATGTGGCTTTGACCTGCAGTGTCGAGCATTGTCGACACAGCAGGAAATAGTCGCCAGCGCGATCGAGATAGAGACAGGGGCAGCTTTGCCTCCATGTTCAGGTGCTCATGATGCAATGGAGCGTGTGCTTGCTACTCAAGGTACGTCAAGGGGGCGAGACCAAGATCGTGGGGGGCTCACGGCATCTCACGGCCAGGGTCGTACCTAAACAAGTAGCTAGAGCAGACATTCGTGGAGCATGAGCCAGATTTGTCGCATTCCTTGTTATGTAGGCGCAAGTGGGCTATCACATCGCTAGTGACCTATCACTTTCGCTAGTGACCGACAGTGGCCTTGCGGAGTGCGAAGGGCATGCAATACATTGGAAAACGTGGTTCCTTGACCAGTTTCTTAGCCTGAATCTTCCCCGGTGACTCAAAAAAAGATACCTTTTTGGCCGGTCATTCCGCTTCTTCAGGGCACCAGGGCTAGCTCCTCCGGATAGCCCTGACAGAGGGCGACTGTTTCGGCATGTTTCGACAGTCCACGTGCAACACTCAGCGTCCTCTCAACCACGCGAAGTTTTGTCAACAAATGATTGGGTTGTTACAAACCCAAAACCGATACCCGCAAGTTACATCTAATGCCTCCGGCTCAATGGAGGCAATGACTTAGCCATGACTTTTGTGATGCAGCCTTGACTGCAATGGTTTTAACGGTTAACGGGAAGTTGACGGGACCCTGTAGCCTCAACATCAACTGACAGATGATTCGATGGTACATAGCTTTTTGATGATCGCCAAGGAGATCGTGACAGAGGCAATGATCGCAGACATGATCGAGATCGCCGAGATCGCCAGCACCTTATCATCTTCTTCAACATCTTTCGGCATCGGTTTTCTTCGAGCGAGAACCCCTACCAGCCCTTTCAGCACCTTTTTGCACGCCTTCCTCCAAGGTGACGGACGCGAGCGAGATCGCGACAGGGGCGATAGAGACAGGCGAGATCGAAGGTCACGATCCAGGTGACTCTTCCTAGTTTTTTGTGTTTGTTGGATCTTTTTGGTGGCTTGTCGGGTCTTCGCCTGCATTGAGTTGACACTTGATCTTGTTCTGTCAGTTTAGACGTGACGCGCCAGTATGCCGAACACGGCTGCTTGAAATGGGTCACCGAAAATTCTAAACAGGCTGCATAGTGTCGAGCATCAGGTGGGGCTGAAGTTCCACTGTGCAAACACTCAGCAGTAGTGAGAGGACCATCCGCAACATGCCCGAAGTCCTAAAGCCCACTCAGGCCGCCCAAAGTTGCAAAAGAGTACCGTCGGCCTCCATACTTCGGAATGATACGCAAGGTGAGCCAACGGGCAGGATGCGGCTAGATCGCCAGACGGGAAAGCTCAGTTGCTTATCCTTTATGCACGCTAAAAGAACAGGCATCGTGGCTTTCATTTTTTGCGGAAGTAAAAGGAGAAGTTTGTCCCAAAACACCAGCACCAGCACCCGGACAACACGTGCTTTCACTTGAATGCAGACTTGGATGAATCAACAATGCCAGCATTTTGCCGAGTGTGGCGACCCTTTGTGGTTGCAGTCAAAGTGGGTCACACACCCTTCAGATCACTCCAAATTCAGAAGGCATCAAAGGACACACACACATACACAGGAGGAGCAGGATCACTCCCTTGCTGTATCTGGAAATGCTGTGGGGGCAGCTTGAGAAACCTTGGGTGAAGCACCTGCAATCGATGCAATCGACCTGGCATCGTCTGCTGCCCTGCCAAGGCGATCCCGATCTCCTCGACGCCGCTCACCGGCGCGTCGTGGAAACCGTCGCGGCCTGTTCCTGTACACACGTATGAGACCAGATTGATGTAATTAGGAACACAAGCCTTTGTACTTTGCACTGTGCACCAGGTGATAAAGGCAACGACAGGGCAAAAGATGGTGACAAGCGTGCGCTTCTCAGGAGATGAGCCCCGGGATGTAGGTCAAGCACACATTTACACCCTACAAGGACTCTTTTTGGCGTGCAAGTTTCTTCGTCTGTTTCACTTTTGTTTTGTTGCGATGCCTGCAATATCTCAGAAATTTGCAAAGCATCTGCAATGTGTGTCAGGTCGTGAAAGAGATGGCGGTAGCCCAAAGGGTCGGGGTGGTGCCAAGGTGCGCTACCAATGCTACCAGCAATGTGTGTGTGTGTATAGTGCGCATATACTGTGTATCGAAACGCCCACATTTCTTTCCCAATGGGCTGTACTGTTCGAAGGCAGCACGACTCGCAGCCCTTGAGTCCATCAAAAGGCGCGTCGGCTTGTGATCAGCAACGTCACGTCACATCGCACTTTGCGGTGCATCCTGATGCAACTCCCAGGAAGCGCGTCAAAAGTGGCAGTGGCAGCAAGAGCAGCCCAAATCCGAGAAATCAAGAATGACAAGAGATCTCAGAAGAGTCCAGCGCAGAACATTTCCCTCAGTGAACATGCGCCAGCAGCCACCCAATGCCTGAGGTAGCCGCAGTCACAGCAGCAGCGCGGCATTCTTGGAACGTTTATCTCGCTTGCGATGTGTCGACAGGAAATCGCTCCTGCATGATCTTGCATGTGCACGCTGAGTCTAGCAGCTCATCGGCAAGCGGCCAGAAGGGCCAGAAGGGTGCTTTTCTGAGTTGGAACATGATAGGATCATCGCCCCCAAATTGTAGAAAATGTCTGCTTCAGGTGTGAACGACACGAACGGCGATGTGATCGAAGTCGTCGAGGCCAGAGACAGGAAATCAGGTTCAGTTCGGGCTCTCGTTTTTAGAGGGCTTCAGGTTTTGGAGCCTCAGCAGTCCTGGGTTCATTCAGACAAGGGCTGGAGGCCTGGTCAGCGAAAATATTCACGGGATTTGTGCAAGGGCATGGGCTTGAATTGGCATTCCGGCTTGTCAACTGGCATATTGCCACACTTCGCCCCTGGATTCAGGGAGCGTGCCTGTGAAGTTTCGATATGTTTCGATGTCTTCGGTTTATCCCCGGCAGGATGCAAAGCCGCTTCCTCCCTCGACGGCTGCTGTTATTGCCGCGGAGATGGAGGCAAGCTTGATGATACTTCGCACGTGCAGAAGGTAGAGTCTGCGTAGACGATGTGCAGACGTGTAGAGTCCAACAATGTGCGACATCAGGCACAGGCGGTCGAGCTCGGCAAGCTTGGTGTGAAAGAGCTCAAGGCCGCCCCTGATATCTGAGTGCCCCCCATCCTTGCCGGCTGTCGACTTCAAGAGCCTATATATATGTATATGTAAATAAATAAATAAGCAAATAAATATAAATAGAAATATACATATAAATATAAATATAAATATCAATATAAATATAAATATAAACATAGATATAAATACAATTCTAAATATAAATATCAATATAAACAAAAATATAAATATAAGCATAGATATCAATACAATTCTAAATATAAATATCAATTTAAATATGATTATAAATATAAATACAAATATCAATATAAACACATAAATATAGATGAATATACATATATATATATATATATATATAGATGCGTAGAAGACATTCCAAGAAAGTCGGCAGCTTCGGCCGTCGGCTTTTCAGGAGTTGCTGAAGGATGCCGGCGTGTCTTTTGTGCCTTGGCTCCCGATTGTGGACGGGCAGCAACATGCTTCAACATGTTTCAACATGTTTCATACCTCTGCAGGCTGGTGCTACAGAAAAGGAGGACCAGCGTGAATGGGGTCTCCATGGGTCTCCCAAGGCTGTGAAAAAAGCGTGCGGGCCTGTGAAGCGCCGTGTGCAGGACTTGGTCAGGTGCTGCACTTGGAATCGTTTGCCTAGAGCTCCGTATTGTGTGGTCTTATCCATCTTGAGTCTGAATGGAAGCGTACTGTGGCTGTCGAGGCTACTGACCAAAGCTCGAGCACAAGCGAAAGCAAACGATGTCAAGTTTGTTTCTGCCCAAGTGGGCCGTGTGGCATCATGGCTTGCATCACCTGGCATCATGTGGCATCATCTGGCATCACCTGGTGTTTTGAGGTCGCCTCACGACAGTGGCAGAGAGTTCCGGACGGAGTAGCTTTGCCACCTGGCCTCGAGGCTATCCGCGGTTAACCTTGGCTAACTACCCTTGTGACCTGCAACTCTGAGCGCGTTGGGGAGCTTGTACAGGTTAAATTTGACATGGATCGCGGCCGCAGCCTCGAAGTCCTGCGTCGTAAGCTTGCCGCAAGCTTGCTTGCATGCAAGCTTACTGACGTGGCGCAGTGTACGAGCAGTCCATTTGACAAGTGATGTTTTTGTTGTTTTCTTGTTGTGTGCAGCTGCAGTCCCTTCGGCTCCTCGTCTTTTGGTTCCTTTGTGTTTGCGTTTGTTTTGGGTTTCGGGTCGTCCTTTCGTCCTGTGATGCTCAACTCCCTCGGGGGGTGAAATTCGACCTCTCTCTCTTTCTCTGTCTTCTTCTGACTCTTATTATTCTTCCTCTTCCTCCTTCTTCTTCGTCTTCCTTCTTCTTCTTCCTTCTCCTTCTTCCTCTTCTGCTTCTGCTTCTGCTTGTTCATCTTCAATCCATACGAGCTTGGGGACCGGCTACTTTCTCATACTCGCTGCGCAACTACTCATAGGTCAATAGTCCATAGGTATCCAAAACGGGCGTGCCTGGCTGGTAGGCCATAGCAGAAACTTATCAGCACCTGGGCCATTGCAAGCCCTTTCGTTCGACCACTACTTGGCCTGAAAATGCGAGAACCCTTGGCGCAGCTTGGGTTTCCACCCTGCACCCATACCTAAACTCCTTCTCAACTTTGGGCGTGCCCGGCTATGGGGCGCCAGCAGCGAGCAACCGACCGGGAATGACAACAGACAAATGAACGGCATAATTATATTTGCATACAGAATGAGACAAGCACCATCACCGTAAGGAAAGAATAACAGCACGCAGAAAGACATCCATGATTGCAGGACAGGATGCATTTGACTGTTCAGGCCCGAGACAAGTCGGGTTTTGATGCTCCATCGAGTGCTGAACTGCTTTTACTCACCTTGACTGAGAAGATAAATCCAAGGTCGCACATTCGGAAGTTTGGTCTCGCTCTTTTCTCTGTTCCTTCTTTTGTTCCATCCAAGGACTAGGGGCCCCGCTTAGGATGGACACTTAGAGGCTATGCTGCATATGCATGCCTGCTAAACAGATTTGTCTTAAAGGAACCACCCGCAGAATAGATGCAACTCGCGGAGGGCGCGAAGAGCGCGGAGGGCGGACGGTGCGGGTGCGGAGGGCGCCCGGGAAGTAGAACAAAGCAGTCCAAGCCGCTCACGATGCTTAACTGGCTTAACTTCTGAAGCCCAGAAGCTCTGTCGTGGGGTCCCGCCTCAGGAGATAAACGTAAGTTGATTAAACAACTGTTAGTAGGGAGGGTGCGCATTTTGCAGGAGGATTGTCGCTCACAGGTTGAAGGTATGGGGCGAAGGAGAGACGACAAAATGATACCCGTGTCTGTCATCGAGGCACTGTCCTCGAGGTATCGAAAGAGGTAGAAATTCTCAACATTGATCACACCTCCTGGAGTCAAACGAGAAGGGACAAAGAATGGACATACCTATATACCTATCCCTGTCGTGAAGCGAGACATGACACAACATGTGAGAACGCATCTTTATCATCGTGCAAGATCGTGCAGTTCCGCCCAAGAATTGAGAAGCACAGGCAGAACTCAGGCTCACGTTGGGACTGGGATCCGTTAAGGTTTTGAATCCGTGGCGATTTTACCGAATGGGGCGGCCAGCACGATACGGGACCAAATCCATCAAGAAAGCCTTACGAAGACTTCTGAAGCTGCTAGGCATGCAAAATCCAAATCCTAGATTTTCGCATCTTCTCCCGCTGGTCAATCTTGAATCGGTGTCCAACACAATTCTTAGGAGCCTCGTGAGTTGTAAATGCAGTTCTTGCCAATGGTCGTCTAGCATTCGTAGCATTTCTTAGCATGTGCCAGAAGAGCTGTCAGGCAGCCAGTGTCACCAGCCTTCCGTACAGCCCTCCCTATAATGATTTCGTTGAGGCTGCAATTATGCGCGCATACCGACAGAGAAGAAGAAATGAGGCGCCAGTAGAATGCAAGTATGTCTTGCCAAGCGGCCGTGATCTGCCAGAGCGTGGCACAATGCAGCTGGCGCAGCAAAGCCTCACCGGATGGCCAAGCACATGAGAACCGTGTACGACAGTGTATAGTTGTAAAGGCAATGCTGGTTGAAAGGGTTTGCGCTGCTCCGTCGTGTGAGGCTAATTGAATCTAATCAAAAGAGGAGCCATATTCGAGCGCCTCGCGGCGATGAGAGATGCTGTTGAGAGCGTGTACAAAGAGTTCTCACGGGGCCCCCACCCTCTCTGACTCAGTGGCAGCTTGCGATACAAGCTGCGGTCCTTTGCTGTGATCCGCAGTGTCTGGATGCTGCCTTCACTCGATCTAGCAAGCCTACGCTTAAAGAAGGTACTAGCAAAACCTTGGTGTTGCCAAGGCAACACCGTGCGGGTGTTGAGTGTTGACTTAATCTCACAGTGCATCAGTCTTCCTGGGCTGATCGGTGTCATTGAGCCGTTGAACACAACTTGACTGACCATTTGCAGGACGACCTTAATGATTAGCCTTAATTGGAGTCTTGTTTGTGCTTGATCAGCCTTCGTGGTCTCTGGCCTGAAGCAGTGCCTCGCCTGTAGCACAGTACCGTATGTAGGGTTACGAAAAAAGGCTTGAATGGGTTTCAGACCGTGCAGAGCTCTCTTTGATTTCTGTTTAAGTGTACAGGCGGAGTCTGCCATCTGGCTTGTTTGCTCTGGTTCTCGCTGCAGTTCGTGCTTTGGACCTGGTTCGGCAGATTGTAGAAACAAGAGAGATTCTTGTCATTTGGCATGAGTGTTCGATCAAGAGACAAGAAACCTTTATCATTGTCCAGCACATATCTTCACGCTTTCTGTCAGTCAACGGTAGCGTAGCCTAGCGGAGTGCCGTGCATGGAGCCCCTCAAGATGCCAGGTGTTTCCTCAGTTTCCTCTGCCGCAGCCGCTGCATGTCATCTTAGGCCAGCGCAGTGTGCAGTGCGGTAGTCTTCAGATCCAACCGGCCAGCAGTCGATGCGAATTCCAGCACTTTTCGCATTAGGATATCATCGTGTTTTCGGACACCTCTGAATTCAGCATCTCCAAATTCTTGCAACCTGCTGGCCAGACAAGAACAATTCCTTTCGTACAACACGTTTTGTTTCTACCCCTGCTTGAATAAACTGAACACAGAAATCTTGTTCAATGCGATAGGTCCTTTGCCAAGGATTGGGCGGTCCCCTGTATTCGTCTGCATTTGCGTTTGCGTCTGGTTGCGCGTCCGTGCGGGGGCGTGCAATAGAGCGAGAGAGAGGGAGAGAGAGAGAGAGGGGGTAGGGTTTTTTCCCAGGGGAAGCCTCCGGCCTTTGTCTGCAAAGTCTCATTGGAACATGAGACCAGCCGGGCGCGCCCCGCGCGCGGGGGAGGGCGACTGCACTCCCTCAAGCCCAGCAGAAGAAGAAGAAGAAGAAGAAGAAGAAAAAGAAGAAGAAGAAGAAGAAGAAGAAGAAGAAGAAGAAGAAGAAGAAGAAGAAGAAGAGAGGAAGAAGAAGAAGAAGGAGGACGAGGAGGAGAGGAGGAGGAGGAGGAGGAGGAGGAGGAGGAGGAGGAGGAGGAGGAGGAGGAGGATGAAAATAAGAAGAAGAAGAATACGAAGAGAGAGAGAGGGAGAGAGAGAGAGAGAGCGAGAGGAGAGAGAGTCCAAAATTTGCCGTAGTCACTGAGGCGCTCAGTGATGTACCTGCTGTGTTTCTGATCGTCGGCAGGTAAAGCTAAAGTCCATGCTGTGCATTGTTACACCGTCGCTGTTGTCCAATAAGTTGCTGATGATGATGATGATGATGATATCTTTGAACTGCTGTAGCGTTGCTCGCGCTTGCAGCAGTGTTGCCGCCAGGGCACGGACCTACGGAAAGAGGGAAAGTGGAAGGGGAGGAAAAAGTGCTTCAGTCTGCTGACACCTCGGCGCTCTCTGGCGCTCCTGCAGGGTATCTGTGTTGCAAAACTTTTCCGCGCACTCCTACCAAATCACGCAGGAGATCGTGATCGGATCTGCTCTGTGGCCAACCCAAATGGGTCATGAGAGACTCGCTTGCCCGTAGATCAGGCCTCTCCCGGAGGCGGGGACAAGACCACTCATGAGCTTTGGAAGACGTGAGCTCACCGCAGTTGGCCAGTTGTCGGCTGCAGTAGTGGAGCTCGCACTTGCTGCAGACGTCGAAGATGGACTACTCTTCGTCCTCCATGCCAGCGCCGTTGCCAATGGATGCCTTTCCCAGTTGCAGTGACCTAGTGCGGGTTTGCTGCAGCGGAAAAGGGGGGTTCAGGGAGTTGGGTATCGATGCTGCAGGATTTGTGAGCGAATGTCTCAGCCAACTGTCTGAGAAGGTCTTTGTCTGCAACATATTAGGTGCGGGGCCAGCCAAGGGCCTGGAACAGGCTATCTTGGAAAGGTGTGCTGGAGCTACGTAGGCCTGAGCATTGTGTCTGGTGTGGCAGAGCCGCACCAGTGGCAAGTGTGGTGATCCTGGCTTGGGAGATCCACTGTGCCGCAGCGCCGTCACATGGGTTGCAGGATCCGCCAGTTTGCCCACTGCGGAGCCATGGCCGAAGCTGCTTTCGTGTTTAAGCCGATGAAGTCGTTCCGACGCTGTGCTCGCCAGCCATCTCGAAGCAGGTGCTCTGTCTCTTTTTCTTCGTGCTCGAGAGCTTGTACAACTTGTAGTGTCCGCAATTTGTAAGTCGGCCCTCTTGCGTCCTGGCATGGGGGTGTTTCCAAGTCCACGGCCACTCGAGAATCTCGAACCAGCCCTGCGCCCCCACCTACGTGGCATCGGCGGCGTGGCCTGCCGGGAGGCGTGCAAGTGAACCCTTTCCGAGTGCTTCTGGGCCATTTGCGGCAAGCATGTCTGTGATGGGCGGCAAGGTAGGTGGGTTTGTGTTGAGGCCAAGGAGGGGCATCTTGTTGCAATCTGTCGTGAGTGATGGTCTTCTCCCGGGGCCAGATTTCGCGCCAGTATGCTTCAAGGTCTTTGGTGAGGTCATGTCGAATCTAGTATTTGAGCTGTGCCGACGATGTGTATACTAGTGACGAGCAGCTTGGCTGTCTCTAGCTGACTCTAGCTGTTGGCGCTGACGAGCAGCTCGGGTTGATCTGGGTCGTTTACGGGGCTGTCTCCCCGGTATTTCAACAACAGCGATGTCGATGGCATAATCCACGTATGTCTATGTTAAGATTGATGGCAATAAGTAGGCCTCTATTCCATGGGCTTTCCTGGAATCACATTGTGGTGCCTGTCTATGGCAGTGGGTGCATGACAGAACACATAGTCAAGCACGTCGCCGATTGCCAAGCTGTTTCACTTCAAGCAAGAGCTGCCAGAGCTTCGCATGGCAGGCCAGGCAGTAGCATGGCATATGCCGCGGCTTCTTGGGGCATTGTTCTATCTATGACTGCTCAAAAGCCAACCGCTGCAGGGGTGGATGCCGAGCGGTTTGACGCCGAGATAAGACCATCCAGGCAGTAACCGCCTCGTGCGCTTCAAGATGGGTTGGACCGTGTCAGCTATCTGGTGTCGATTGTGTCTAGTTTGTCCATGAAAGTTTAAAACCGAATGGGCCGATAGGCCTTGCTATGATCACGCGCTCTACTGGTCCAACCGTTACCAGGAGAAAGGCTTCGAGCCGCCCCTTGGAAACAATTTAAGAAGGTTGACGGCATGGTATCATGCAGCGGCAATTATTAATACCATGCTCCCGACAACAACCCCCTTTTAAGCAGCGTGTTGGCTGTTGGCACTTTTGGCTCGTTCATTCCTCCTAGGCCGGCTTCACACCCACACACCTGATGCACATGTCTTTCTGGACCCCAATCAGGGGGGCTGAGAAGCCCATTGCACAAGCTGTGCGTTTTCATACACTTTTCTGAGTTATACTTCTATCATACGAGTGAATCCCTTTGCTTGCCCAAGCCACAGTTAAAAGCCCGCCCGCTAGCGAAGTCAGGCTTGAGTTTGGTCAAAAGCTTTGGCAGGTACGGCCAAGAAAGGCCCCGAAAAGCTACGAGTTATCGATTCTATCACAGGATGGGGAGCGGGGCAGGGGGCCGAAGAGGGGTGGAGGGGTCAATATTAGTAGTGTCACAATGGGTTCCATGCGTACAGGGGTGGGGGTCTGTTTATGATGGTTTCTTTACAAGTTCGCATGCGCCATTTCATTTCTTGATTAGCATCATTGCCGTCATCATCTGCGTACTTCACGTTATCGTTCAGTGTCATCTACATGTTCAGGCCCTTGCCGCCACAGCCGCCACCACCACCACCACTATCATCATCATCATCATCATCATCATCATCAGCATCATCGCCAGCATCATCGCCAGCATCATGAGCAGAATTACCATTTTGATGTTTTACATGCACATTCATTATCGCCATCAGCAGCAACAGAAGCATAATAGCCAGCGAAATCACCTGCTCATTACCATCAGCATCATAATCATTGTCTGGGGCCATTTACAGAGTTTTCGCCAAATCGGGTCCTCAAAGTTGCTCCCCCTTTGCCTTTCATAAAGTTGGCTCGGGGACGGGTTGAGTTTTGACCTTGTCCAACTACAGTAACCTTCAAATGCTGCAGAGCCGAAAAGGAATTGACCTCAAACACATTGCTCAAGCCCAGGTTTGATTGGTCAGCTCCCCAGTTTGTGATCATCGATGCAGGTGATGCCATGCTGTACGAAACAGGGCTTCAGTTGCACAAAAACACTTGTTTTGAAGCTTGCAAGACTTGCAAACAAAAGTGCGGTGTCTGCGATACGATGCTTATCATATTCGACCTTTCCAAGGCAGGCGGCATTCTCGAAGATAAGCTGTTGATGGTTTGCTGAGTTGATGGTTTGCTGATTTTCGCTTAGTTTCGTCTGTTACAGCTGCAGTTTTCAGGTGGCCTTTGGAAACGCACGCAGCAAAGCCAGTCATATCCGTACTCCTTCCCCGCCAGAAGAGTGGAATGGATGCGTCCAACCGACAATACGAGCTACAGTTCGCATCTGTGCAGTACAAGTATTTGGGAGAACAGAATCACTTCTACAAGACATTCTTGTCACATTACGTTACCCTGCCATAATCGCCTTCGCGCTGCCAGTTTTGTTTTTCCCAGGAGGTCAATTATCCAACAGGGACCGAATGACAGGAATAATTAGCAAAGCTATACGGCCAACACTCGAAACCTAAGGTGAACCACAGCTCCTGAAGGTAGGCAAAGTTGTCAGCATGGGAAGAGGGCAGGTTGATCCACATTTCAAGCAGAAGATGAAAGAGCAAGTGCAACTTTTACCATCCTCCTAGTGGCTGGACATGGCTGAACCACGTCAAGCTTTGAAGCCTGTGCCGACCACAGGTACGTGAAGTGGGAGCATTTGAAGGCCACACTTCTGTGTATCTGCTACATGTTTGAGCACCTTTAGCATATGCGGTGTGCCCAGGAGACTGTCTCAGACTGGCTAACAGCAGAGCAAGGATCCCAGAGTCACCGACAGTGAGCCAGCAACAGTTAGATCATTCGAACCATTATGATAGCGCTATCCTTTGCGATGCTGCCTGGTCAGCGTTCTCAGGGCACGATGCAGGAAAGCTGTCTAGTTGCACAGGCAGGGAACACACTGGGCAGCTTCGCCCTTAGAGTTTCCTGAGTCAAAGCCATACCTACACACCTTTTGTTGGGGGTGCATCCATCGGACCTGAGATAGTTTCTAGACGGGCCTCCGCGATACGAGATACTGAGCAGTACACATATGCCGCAGCTAAGCCCAGTCAAATGCTGGCAGCTGGCCATAGCAGCCATAGTGGCTTAAGCGCTCTGACTAATTCGTTGAGGTCCGTCATTCTGATCGTGGGATGCGGTCGCTTGGCTTGAGACCTCCACGGCCTGGATGCTGAAGTCTGTGGCAGAGTGCGAGGCACAAGCACTGTGGCAGAGCAGATTCTGTCCGAAGGCCTGTATCACAGGGCTTCGCCAAGGTCAGTTGACTGACATTCCACAGCACATGCTCGCCTCTGTCCGGTACTGGTTCCTTTCATGTTGCTAATATGTGTTGCTAATTTGTGTCATGACTGCTGTCCCTTGTCAAGTGCAACTAGCCGAAGTTGACAACCGCCTTCAGCACTGAGATTTTTCTCTATTTGTTTCAGTCTTGGTTGACGTGCCAGCAGCACATGGAGAGTCTGGATAGTTTTCTAAGATATCCTAGTAGGCATGCATCACGCTCTGTAGCTGGCTATCTGACAGGGCTGAAAAGCTCTTATGTGGGAGGATGACATTGATGATGATGAGCTGTTGCAAGCTGCTCTCGAGGCAGAGGAGGCCGCATCTAGACAGGTGGGCCCACCGGATGCTGCAGCCTTTGGTGCTGAGCCTGCTAAGCGCTCTCGGCTTAATGGTGACCGCCCACAGTCACCGGCGGAAGCAGCGAGGGCGCCGGACGTTGGGCTTACCGGGCGTACCTCAAATCCCAGAGTTACTGACGTTCCGCCGGTCGATGCGCTCGCAATGCGGCTGCATAATCTCGCGCTGAGGACAGGCTCCGGTAGCATTTCCACCCCGGGGATGGTCAGTGGCCAGCCATGTCCAGTCGTTCAGCACAACGCCAGGTACAAGTTGAACTTGGGAGGAGTTGAGGTCCTCTTCCCTTTTGAGAAGGGACCGCTGGAACCACAACATGCAGTTATAAGAAACGTGTTGGAAGCTTTGGTTCTTGGAAAGCATGCGGTGCTCGAAAGTCCAACTGGTACAGGGAAGACAGCAGCTGTACTCTGTGCCTGCATAGCCTGGCAACGGCACCGTATGATGAAGACCGGCTGTGCACCACAATTGATGTATGCCACTCGCACACATGCGCAAGTTCGACAAGCAGTTCGTGAACTGAAAAGAACGCCATACAGGCCGATCATGGCCGTTCTTGGCTCAAGGGAGGCTGGCTTGTGCATCAACGATGAGGTGCTACAATCTGCTGAAGATGACGGGCAACTTCGGCAGGCATGTCGCCATGTGCGTAAGCAGAAGACTTGCAGCTTTCACGAGCGCTTGGCCTTGCCCGAGGTGCCAGAATCGGCGCAGGCTCGTCTTCGGGGCCCTGAGCCGTGGGACATTGAGGACATGGCAAGCTTTGGGCATTCGACCGGCTCTTGTCCGTACTATGTCGCGCACTCTCTCGCGAAGCATGCTCAACTTGTATTCTGCCCCTACAGCTACGTTTTGGATCCATCCGTGCGCCAAGCGGCCGGATTGAGCTGTGCAGACCTGAGTGGGCGTATCATCATCTTGGATGAAGCCCACAACGTCGAAGGTGTTTGTCGCGACGCAGGGTCGGCCGAGATTACTTTGGATCAAGCAAGGCACGCCCTTTCAGTGATCAAGCGGTTGCTGGGTGAAGATCACGGTGGGCATGCCGGGCATGTGGTGGCAAATGAACAAGCTCAGCGGCTTGCTGTGCCTGCAGCGCCAGCCTCAGACGAGCTGGGTGGTTTCATGCTTCCCGCCACTGTCTCAGCGGCGACCAGCCAGCGGCCATCAGGTCCACATGCACCGGACATGAAACGGAAAGCTTCAGGGATGACTGCCGCTCTTCGACCTATTTCTTCGCTACTAGGCCGCATATGCAATTTCTTATCTGACTTGAATGAACCAGTTATATATGCCCCGCACCTTCCAGAGCACCGCCAAGTGTCAGCCTTCCTGCGCTTGCTCAAGCTCGACTCTGATCTGCTGTTGCGCCCGGATGCTGCTGCTTCTGCTGCTGCTTCTGCTGCTGCTTCTGCTGGCCGTGGTACTGTGCATTCTGGGCCTCGTGGAGAAGCCCTGCTGCGAGAGCTGGCTGGGGGAAGTGGAACCTTTTCTGCACAACTGGAGCTTGTTGCTTCGCTGGTCCACCAGCTCGCTGAATCAGTGCGCAGTCCCGATCTCTACGTGGTCCACGCGCGACCCGAGGGGCACGGAGGGCGCTGTCAGCGGGCAGCTCTGCAAACTTGGCTAATGAGTGCAGAAGGGACTTTTGCAAGCCTTGTTTCGGAACTCCACAGCATTTTGCTTATGTCGGGGACTCTCTCCCCACTGCCGGCAACCATTTCCGAACTTGGCCCGACATTCAATTCCCGTGCCCTTCCTGCTTTAACAGCCGGTCACGTCGTGGGACGCGGTGCTTTGACAGTGGTGAGCGTGTCACAATCACAGAGCTTGGATTCAAAGCTGGAATGCACTTTCCAGGCATGGAAGAGAATACCTTTCTTGCATTCCGTAGGTGCTGCCTTGGTCACTATCTGTGGAGCCATCCCTGCCGGGATCCTGGTCTTCCTCCCTTCCTACGACCTCCTGGACCGGTGCCTGGCGGCCTGGGGAAGTGAACAAAGTGAACAAAGTGAACGGTCTGAACGGTCTGAACGAGGCGGAGGAAGCGCGAAGGCGAAGATCGCCCCGAAGAAGCGGCGGCATCGTGCCGTGGAACGGGTCTCCCAGGAAGCGCCCAAAACTGGTGAGAGCATCCTGGATCAGCTGAAGAATGCAAAAGGAACCGTTGTGGTGGAACCGCCACCTCGCCAATCCACGCAATCCACAGCCTCCGCAGCTCGCATCTATGAAGCGGCCAAGCAGCGGTATGAACTTGCAATCTCTCAGACTGGACAGGCTGTTCTGCTGGCAGTTTACCGCGGAAGGATGAGTGAAGGAGTTTCTTTTGATGATGACTTCGCACGTGGGGTGGTGTGCATCGGCATCCCGTTCCCGAATCTGACCGAAGAGCGGATTGCACAGAAGCGAGCGTTCAATGACTTCTGGGTTTCGCGATCCAATGGTGCCGTGTCTGGAGATGCGTGGTATGAGTCCAAAGCATTCCACGCCGTCGCACAGGCTCTGGGCCGTTGCATTCGTCATCCGCTAGACTTTGGCGCCCTCGTGCTGTTAGACAGTCGCTGGGCAGAACTGGGGACTCTTGGCCTATTTTGGCAGATCTAAGTGGTCCGCCGTGGGTCTTTTCTGACGAGAGCACGAAGGTCCCCCAACCCATCAAAGTCGGGATCTCGGCGTCTGTAGACCTGTAGGCTTTGTTACTGTTGCTCCTCCTCCTCCTCCTCCCCCATTGCGAAACCTGGCATTCCTCAGACCCTAGCTCGGCTTTCTGAGACCGTAACATGCTGCAACATGGCTCCAGTTGCGTCACTGTTAAGTGAGCGCAGGAACATGAGGAACATGAGGAACATGTCGTCGAACCCATCTTTAGCCGGAAAGCATACTCCCCTACCCCGATTATAGTTATATTAGAGTAAGGGGGCGTGTTTATTATTAGGGGGGTAGGGGGGGTTTAATACTCGGGGGAGGGGAGTAGATGGGCAGCATGGTGGTTGGCATCCTGGCATCTGCACTTTGCATTGGGTTGACCTCGCCCACCCTTGAAGTTTCCTTGATCCCCTGCCTGTTCTGTCATTACAGATCAGCCAAAAAGTCCTACGGTCCTATGCCTAGTCATGCCGTCTCATACCCACTGTCGCCACAGCTGCTGCTTCTCGTTGCTTAAGGAAGGCCAGCCTTCTACCACAATGGCTGCATCCTTTCATGGTGGACAAGGTGGATGCAAACGCAGCCGCTGCATGCCTACGGGAGCACTTCGCCCATTTGCGCCCCAATTTGGCCAACTCTCCTATGTCTTCCCCTGCGCATCCCACACACCCCACACACCCCACACATCCCGCACATCCCGCACATCCCACACATCCCACATATCCCACACATCCCACATATCCCACGCATCCCACACTCACGCAAGCCTTGCGGGAGAGAGAGCTCTCTGTCAAGGTCGAGGTGAAAGGTGAGGCAAAAGATGAAGTCGAGGACAAGGTGAAGGATGAGATGAAGGATGAGATGAAGGACGAGGCGAAGGATGAGGTGAAGGACGAGGTCAAAGGAAGCTTGGGTGAGTTCACGCATGTGGCTGAGCTGAACTGGCTGGACACGGCACCACAGGAGCCGCAGGAGCAGCATGCCCTGGCGAGAAGCGAACCCCGGCAAACAGCCTTCAAAGTCCCTCTTGGCGCCAGAGTCGCAGCGACTGAATGCCTTGATTTAGACAGCGAATGAGAAGTCGCGCGGGTGGACCCTCTTTTAAGCTTTCGAAGGGCGAAATCTCAATTCATTGCCTGTGATTGTCCGGCGCAAGAATGCTGTCATCCGCGGTTGTCATGTTTCACTGAAGCTCCGTACATGTGAAGCCTGTTTCTTCTCAAAGTGCTTCAGTCTGCTTCAGCCTGGACGGCAGAAAAGCAAAGAGCAGCAGCAAGAGCGGCAAGAGCGGCATAGTGTCAGGGCTTAGCTTGTGTGGCAGGCCTGGCATCCAAGATTACATGTGCACGCGCCTGAGATACAGGGAGGCATGTGAGGAATACCCAGAGGTGGCAGGAGAGGGTAGGAGGGAGGGAGGGAGGGAGAGGGAGGGAGAGAGAGCCTGAAAGAGCCAAAGAGGGGTAAAAAACGTGCAAAGTGTGTGTGTGTGTGGGTGGAGGACCGATGTTTCGAAGGTCCGCCCTTAATTTAGGCCCCTGCCCATGACGAGTTTGATGTCCTCTCACTACAGGGATGGCTGTGGCTGTGGGGTGGTGAGTATGTCCGTTGAGTATACCGATGAAAGATCTCCCTCCCATGTATCAATCAAACACCCGAATGCCGAAAGAACCACGACGACTTGCGGGGAGAGGGAGGAGGGTGAGAGCGGTCAAGGTTCTCACCGATAGTGACACTCGGGCTCTCTCTCTCTCTCTCTTTCTTTTTTATTTCTTTCTGTCTTGTCTTTTCTTTTCTTTCCAAGGTGGGCCTTCACTTCCGTGGGGACAAAGCTCCACGTGGTGTCAATACGTTGTTCACATACCAACACACTCGGTGGAGCACGGTCTCTTCGCGGGGCCATGTGCGCTGGAGGGATGGAAGGAAAACAGTCGCGCACTGGGCAGGGGCCCTGTGCCCTCAAGCCCCCAAGAACGAAAGACAGTCGTGGGGTCTCACAAGTGGGTGCCGAAAACTCGGGGGTGCTACTGCGTCGGGCGTCCTCTCACTCCAGCAGACTCGCGTATGGAGCGCACGCTTTGGAGTGGCCTTGCGGCCTTGCGGGCCCTGCTGGCTGAAAGGAAGGAGGCTTGAGCTGAACTAAGACATACATGCGTAAAATTGCGTAACGAACAAGTCAGGGAAGCCGGCATTGGCATGGGTAGTTTGCATCGTATCACCACGTGTGAGCCGTACCGCCTACATGGCAGAGTCGAATGGCACACACGCTGTTGCAGCAGAAAGAACGTCTGCAGGTCTAGTCTGTCTTGTTGGTACGTGTGGGTTATAGCGTTAAAGTTGTTAAAGTGCTTTTGCTCCAAGTGAGAAAGACGTGGATGTTGACGAACCTGGCCTCGCCACCTATTTTGTGCAGGACTCAGGTGGAACTGCTGAGAAGGATTCTGCACGAGCCGAGCAACATGGCCGGGCCCACCGCGACTCAAAGTGACAGGCGGAGCAGTCAAGTGCAGTGCAAGAATGTCGCCGGCCGTTTTTTGAAACGAGTGCGTGAGCAGTTTGTAGGGCAGGGTGGAGGGGCGCCGACAGCAAACTAGCACGCTGCACACAACAAGACGAAGAGGAGGAAGAGGGAGACGTTGGGTTTTTTATCAAGTTTTTATCGCTGCATGTGGTTGCTTGCTCTCCTAAGGTTGACCAGTGTGCCTCTTGTCTGCCATGGCTGTCTCAAAACTTGCGCCCCATAGTATGCCATAGTACCTTCCGATCGCACGTTTCACAGTTTAGTTTGCATGAGGTCAGGAGATATGTCGATGAAGTGACTTGCGATGTGCGACATAGGCTGAGCTCATTGCTTCCCTTCGTGAAAAGCACAAAGAGAAGGCAAGCTGCTTATGCATGCGAAGTGGGTTCGCATCTTCAGTGGCTTCTTTCTCTGTCTTAGGCTGCCATGGAGTTCGAAGTTGCAGATGCTTCAACCTTGCCACAGGAGCTCCCGGCTTATTGACACGCGTTTTATGTTACACTTATGGCCGCATGGCGGCATTGCAACTGCCACCCATGCAAAACATCAGATGCATACCATACGCAGAAGGACTGGTCGAACCGATTTGATTTCGTGCTAGACAAAGCCTTTCTGGACACGGTGCTCGCGGGCAGGCAGAATTTCAAGCTGCTTTCTTGTGTCAGAACTATGCAGCAGATGCAGCGATGAAACTCGCGCTCTGAGGCAAGGTTGGGCTTCCGCCGAAAAGGTCCTGCAGTCGATTGTGGCCCGCGCCTTGTGTGGTATGGGCCGTTTGACGTATATCAAATTCATTCATATTCACAGAGTGCAGAGAGTAGAGATGAGTGAGTTTTGCCATGCCCCTTGAGATGTGACTCGGATACGCCGCATTTCAGCCCTCAAGATCATGCAACAGATCTGAGCTGTGCTTCTCCGGGTCTACGCCCCGAGATTGAGTGCTCAGACTGACCAGAGTAGCTTGCCTGCAACCAGTTTGTTGGCCTGTGTGATGAACCAGCTGTGAAGACTTCTTGGTCGACAGGTGTTGGCAGCCCATGCTGCGCCGAGCAGCACCTATCTCGCAAAGGCTCATTGGTCGCCGATTCGCCAGCAATGCTGAGGCAGGACGCCAGCTTCGATCCGAGAATGCAGAAAAATTGACGAGGTAGGTAGAGCAAGAGCGGAACCGATTAGTTTTCCGCGAGCTGCCTTCAACAAGTTCTATGGCCTTGATCCGACTGATGCAATGGTTCATGCGCAAGAGGTCACGAGATCCTCAAAGTGGAGACGCAGGCTGCATCTTGGCAAAAGGCGTACTGTGCAATTCGTTGCAATTCGTTGCAATTCGTTGCAACAGTTGCATTTGTCAATGAGCTTGTGGATGGCTTGAGTTGTTTCCGGGTTGGTGTGAGCCACCA
Source organism: Symbiodinium natans (assembly GCA_905221605.1). Lineage (NCBI taxonomy): Eukaryota > Dinophyceae > Suessiales > Symbiodiniaceae > Symbiodinium > Symbiodinium natans. The sequence goes on from CAJNDS010002650.1 coordinate 184,749, forward strand.
AGGCTACTGGCAACTGGAACTGTTGCGACCGCTGCCATTGGTGTTGCCTCTTTCTCTTACAGCAGCGAGAAGAAGCGGCAGGAGTGCATTCATCTTGCAAGGTCCGAATGCTCGTCCATTTCCGAATTGTGTGGTGTGCTAGGACCGCGAGAAGAAAATCAGGACAGGAAACCTGCACTTGATATCGCACCAGCACAGATCCAGAAGGCTTCGCTCAGGCAGTTGATGGTTGCCTGCTATGCGTTTGTTCCCCCGTTATGTCTTGGACAGCTGTTGGGTGGCGAGGACTGTGGACGAGAAGCCGGTACCTACACGAGCTGATCAGATCAAGCGATTAGCAAGTGGCGAAGAATTTGACATCTTAGTGGTCGGCGGCGGTGCAACAGGTGGGCACATGTGGTCATGCTTGGAAATCTGCAATGCCACGGCTCGCGAGGTGCTGGCGTTGCTTTGGAGGCGCAACTAAGAGGACTGAAGGTGGCATGTGTGGAGCAGGAGCGGACTGCGATGTAGATCCGCTGGATGGTTGAGACGTGCACAGAGCAGACAGCGTAGATAGACCCTGATTTAAAGGTGTTCGGCCGTGTGGATCTCGAAGATCATGAGCTTGCGAGGAAGACTTTGCGTCCGGAACCTCTTCCAAATCCACGAAGCTCCTTTGGGCTGGCTCTTCTCATGCAAAATGTGGCATTTAAATTTCGCTAGGGCATGCTCCTGCTAGACTTGGTGCCTCCCTTGCGCTTGGCCCTCAAGCCCAATCCTGCTGGATACGTCAGATATGCGAGTGGTGCAGGCTCAAGACGGGGCACGGAATACCGTACATCTCTAAGTCTCTGAGCCAACGCTACCACATTACATATGTGTACACATTTTATGTGTATGTATTTAATGCATCTTTTCATTTGCTTCTGAGATTTGGTTGTATGATGTTGCGTGCAAGGTTCGCGGTACCTTGTGAAGGGCTTGGTGAAGCTTTTCTCGCCATCTTCCTTGCTGAGTCCAATGGCGGCATGGAACGATGCTGGATGGCAAAACGTGCAGTCACGCAAAAACTTGCCTGCTTGCGGGGGCAGCGAAGGCTTACCCCACTGCTTATCCTGGCTCGAACCCCTGAGGTAGTTCTGTCCTGTCGGCTTTTTGCATTAAGCAGCGGGGTGTTTGATGCCGCCAAGTACTATCATGGAACTGCCCATTGTTGTGTTGGATGAGGTCTGCGTGTGAGAGTGGCCCGCTTGTTTAATGTTCCAGCCTTCGGACTCTTGGACCTCTGATGCTAAGGAGTTCACGGGAACATGGCACATGGTGGGCAGCCCAGCATCTAGGGAGTCAAGAATATCTAGGCCTTGCGATGAACAACAAGTCGCGGCTCCAGGTCTTGGGATGCTTCCGTGAGAGGACGTACATGCTGACCATGAATCCACACATCACTAATTGGATTCCCATTGCCGTTCCGCCACTTGGACTGAGTGAGAAAGGAGTGCCAAGTAAAGCATAGGTCCTAGGTAAAGTTTAAGGCAAAGGCATAGCAAAGCCAGATAAGCCAGCCCGGCTGGCATCTTGTAGCGGACGTAATTCCTACACGCAGCAGCTGCCATTGGCATCGGAGTTCAAGGCAACAGCAAAATCTCAAACACTGCAAACACACGGCTCGAGTCTTCAAGTGTAGGAAGCTTAGGTAGATTGGACCAGGTGTATCGTCCATACTGTTCAGAGCTTCCACAAGTTGAAGCATTGACAGCCATCGAACACATGGAGCATATCATGTGAGCAGTGAAACCCATGATTGCAAGCAGATACCTTACTAGCTGAGTGTTGCCACAGGCTCGACAAATGGATCATTTGGCCGCCACCGTTTGAGGCTTTCTTGCATTGGACATGGTTTCAGCAGAATTCGTAAATGTTTTAAAGCTTAGACAGCACATGTTGGCGGTAACTATTTGTAGGCTGTGTGACCTCCAAGGATTATCCACCAGCTGCGCTTGGGCCGTGCACGGGTCTGTTCGTTGTCTTCTTCAAGTTCTACGACTTTCTGGGACAGTGCCTGGGTCCATCTGAGACGAAAAAGCTCGACGCTTGTTCACCGTGTAAGAATATGATAATATCTATATACGTCTGGTTGTGATCATTTTTTGTCTTGCGGCCGGGGCTTGCCGGGATTTCTTGTGTGGGGTTGATGAAGATTGAAGGCAACTCAGAGGAGTTTTTGTTTCATTCTCACGGTTACATTTCCTATTCCGGGGATCGGGTTTCTGTTTCCACGGAGTTCCCTGCTATTCCGCACCCCCAACAGCATGTCCTGTCCAGTCACCAAAGCATGAATGTTGTCCTATGCTCCAGGAACTCTAGCTTATTCCCATTCTGAGCAAGCAGACACCTATGTCGAAACTGCTACTGGAAGACAAGTATGAAGAAGTGGGAAGCCGCCGCCTTCGCGTGGAGAATGTACGTGATCGATTGAGCACTTCTGTTTAAGATCGAGGCTTGTGGAAGTAACGCATGGATGCTTGTGGAAGCATGGGTTGTTCGGGTCAAGGATTGGGTTTAGGCTTGTGGTTCCAGCCTTACGGTGCGAGGGTATTTCTCCCCCATTCAAGCACTAAGCAGCACTCTTGAAACCCGAAGAAGCCTCTCTGAAATAGCCAGGCGCCCTGAAACCCCCCGAGACAGCCCGACCAAGAAAAAGATCCCGTAGATTAAACAGAAGAACGCTTGCAGATCTTAGAGTAAGAAAGGCGGCTTGCAGACTAAAAAGGGGGCCCAGCAGAGAAACAAACATGCATTCACAGGGGCGAGAAGGGGAAACAAAAAACAACGTGAGAATGAACAAGTTGAGGACCACTACTTTTCATCTGTTGGAAAACAGCAAAAGCGACTTTTTGTTGCCCACCTGAATCTGCCGTCGCGGCAGGCGTCACGGCATCCGGGTCTTAATTGGGAGACAACAGTCCAAGAGAGGCGTCGCCGCATCCAGGGTCTGCTCACTTCAGAAAGAAGACAAATCACGGACAACTTTTGGAGTAGCGCCGCGAAACGGCCAGAAGAACGTCACAGAAACCTTTCCTGCAACAAACAAAGAAACCCCCCCCCCCCCCCAGCTCAAGACGTGGGAGACAAGTGGAGACAACAGTCCCAGACGGGCATCAGAGCATCAGAGCATCCAGACAACAAGAGAGATGGCACACAGCTAACACAACAGTCGCAAGCGGTTGTAACAGCTTCCAGGGGATGCTCACTTCAAAATAAAACACAACTGGGAGTCCCCCACGCGCGTCGCAGCATCCAGTGTCAAGACATCTGGGAGACAAAGGGGGGGAGACAACTCTCCCAGACGTACTTCACAGCATCCAGCGTCGATATCTAGTAGAGGCGCGTCACATCATCCAGCGTCGAGACGTGGGAGTCGCATGGGAGACAAATGGGAGGAGACGGCAGCCTCACAGCAGCCAGCGTCAAGACGTTGGCAACACGGAAACCCCTTTTGCTGAACAAATCAAGAACCCCCAGCTCTAACCGGGTCAAGCCGTTTGGGGAACAAGTGGGAGACAACAGACGCGCATCACAGCATCAGCATCGAGACATCTGGGAGACATGCGTGGAAGGCAAAAGGGGACGACACTCCCTCCCACAAGCCACGCGTGATGTGTTTCTGTATCCTCCAATTTTCCTACGGGACTTGACAGTGAGCGAGTGTACAAAGGTCGTGTTGGTCAGCTTTCTGGAATCATTTTGAGGGATGGTTAACTTGGTTAACGGTTGAAAAGATATCTTGCTTAAGCATCGGTGCTGCTGTCAAACAGGTCAAACTAGCCGAGTTCAGAAGCAGGGTGAAAGCAGCGCCTGGAGGTATGTTGCGCCAAGCTCCTATGTCATGTCTTCAGAGAGAGCCAGAACAGACTTTCCACAAATGGATGGCAAGAGGCAGCTGGTGATGTATGACAGTTTAAGTTCAAAACGTTGCATTAAAGAGACAGTGCGCGCGTTTCTGCCAGGATGAAGTACGTATCGGTGTTTTATGAGGGCGAGCACAATGACGCACGAACCAATCTCTGCATCGCTCTCACCGCGGCAATGCATGGGTCATGCATCACCAACTATGCGAAGGCCCCGCGTTCCTCCATGTCGCACCCTCTTGCACAACCTTGCAAATGCTGATTAACCAAGTCGCCACAAAGTTTCAGGTTGAGAAGATACTCTTTGATGCCAATGGTGTCGCCGAGGGTGCAGAGGACAGCCACCATCTTCTTGTGAGCCGGTGTCAGAGTAGTTGGATGTGATGCCAGAGGTGCTTGACAAGACCGATCCTGCAGCCAAGCCCTTTACCGTCAAGGCTTTCACCAGCTTTGACCGCTTGATAATGCTTGATATGTGTCAGGCATGACAAAAAACAATGCCTCACAAGCTCGCCCCAACATGTCCTAACGTATTAGACAGGCCAAGAAGATTGTCTACTGCGGTGGCCCCTTCACAGATGGCCTGCGGCAGCTTAGCGAGGGGAAAGATGTGAAGCCTATGGTCAATGCTTCTGGAGGCTGGTACAGCCATACACAAACATGACGCTTTGCGCAGCCGGCAGCTCCATCATCTTCACATTTGTCGCCGCATTCAATGCCATGGGAGGTACGCACATTGTTCTTCCGAAGCTTGGACAGATCTGTGCAGTGCAAAAATAGTCAGTGACCAAACGCTGTTCGTCCAACCACAGGAATTCTCAACATGCATGGCCTTGAAGGCCATATTATTGCCCCCGCCACATTGGTATGGTCGATATGATGACTTCCAGAGGTCACTGGGGCAAGGAATGGTATCCAAACAACTTAAGTCCATAGCCTTGACATGTTCCGATGCAGGTTCTTTTCTCTTCTTCCTTCCGTGGGAGGGCTACACGCTTGTCGGCACCACAGATGTGAAGACCATGCCTGACTTGCATCACCAGGTGCCAGAGGAGAGCCGCTTGTATCGTTGCGCACATACGTGTTCTCCTTATTCTCTCGCTTTCTTTGGTTAATTTGGAGCCATGAGTACGCGCGCTCTTGTGAAGATACAGGCGTGGTCTCAACTATGAAAACTTGCCCATCTGGAGGACGAGATACAGTACTTGATAAATGAATGTGAGAAGTACTTGTCACCGAACTTGCAAGTGCGTCGACGAGACTGGGCAGCGTTCAGTTATGTTTGCTAGCTCAGGTTGGGACACAGTGCTGGATAAGACGGCGATAGTTCCACGATTGTTCCAGGTGGAGCCTCGCACCCCGAGGACACCCCTAAATTTCTTAGCATTTAATAAATCCTTTATTGCAGGGCCCGAAGCAAGCCAAAAGTATACCTCTACACTCTGGGTACAGTTCTGGATTTCTCAGCTAGGTTTGGGCTCCAAACCGGTTTCAAAGCCATCCCAAATAGCTTCCTCAACCCTTCCAACTAGGAGGCCCAGCCCACGGTTTAGGGTTTAGGGTTTAGGGTTTAGGGTTTAGGGTTTAGGGTTTAGGGTTTAGGGTTTAGGGTTTAGGGTTTAGGGAATAAGAGAATCCATTTTCAGGCCCAAAAGGAAACAACAAAATCCTCAGCTCCGCGAATCAGCATGAACCCCGGCTTGTCCAACTTCACCATCCCTTCGATGCATCACTGGATCGCTCATTGCTTCATAGTCTGCAACATGTTCGCATGCAATCGTCGGCTTTTGTCTTCACGCTCACCTTGACACAAGTTGTATCGATTTCGCCGAGATTGCCTTAGTCTGTTCCATGACATTGAAATTGAATTCCTGATTGAACTCCTCAGTGACTGCATGTATGCTGTTTGTTGGTTACTGCGGTAGAAGACCTACTGCGGTTGCAGCCGGCCTTGCCCGCTAGCGGGTCAGAGGCTTGGATGTAAACAACCCTCGCAGTTCCGGTTCGACTCAATAGAAAATCAGCCCCAGCCTAAGGCCACCCTCAAATACCTAAGTTAACGGAAGCCCGGGTGTAATTCACGGGCCCAAGCTCAGGAAACTGCGCTAACTGCACCCTGAATTTCTTTGCTTTTTTATGTTCCTACGCCGGAGACGCCCCCAAAGCAAGAAAATTCGGGCCCAAATCTGAGGGACCCTGGCCCTGGATTTCTTATTGTAGTAAAGCACCTTTTGCCGGTACTTTTTGGGTGTCAGCTCTCGGCCCAGCCGCTCGTTTGCTTAAACCGGTGTTTTCGTACTCAATGCTGTCACTGTACCATGGCCAGGATCCAGAAACTCTCCCGTGGCCCGTAACTCAACCCATAAACACAGCGACATCGCCTTGGTCCATTCACGCGAACTGTTGGCCCTTGACTTCCAACTCGTCCGCGTCCTGTGAAGTGCTTAGACGTGGTGGTGGCCACGACGGCTGCGACGCGGCTACGGCACTGAGGAGGACAGCCAGTCACAGCCTGAGCCAGACTTGAGAGATCTTCCGCAGAAGACCAGGAAGAACTCACTTCGGACGACTTGGGTAGCAGCACTCGCCTGACACAGCAGAAAAAGGAACCTTCTCTCGCCTGCTCACGCTGGAAATTTGAACGAGGAGCAAGCTTCGATGATGAGGAAACAGCGCACACGCACCGCAGCAGGCTTAGGTGACGAGGAGAGAGCCCGCCTACCACAGCAGGCTCAGACACCTGCCCGACACAGCAGGCTCAGACGAGTCGTCAGACAGCTGCTAGCTCGAAGCGAAAGCCACCATTTGTCTCTCTGACTGCTGCAAAGCAAAGCAAGAAAGAAAACAGCAGCTTTCGGCGACAGTCAAGTGTTTAAGTTCCCCTGAAGGTGAAACTAGAAGACTCTCACGCGCAGCGTGAGAGTCGTTTGAGCATGCTTTGAGCGAGGCCGAGCTCAGCACAGAATAACTCAGCCCAAAACCCAGCCCAGTGAACCAGGAGTGGCGGCTACCAACAGCTGCAGCAGTAGGAGCAGCTCTTCAAGGCGAAGAGACCGTCAGAGCTCAGGCGCAGCTGAAGAGCATGCAGAAGACCCGGGGAGCTACAGCAGCAGCCGGCTTTCACGACCAGCCAGCCTTATCAAGGTAGAGGTTTCCAGACCTGACGCCCATCAAGAAGTTTGAGAAAATGGCTGGCTCCCTGTACAATCCTGTACAGGAAGACATGAACTTGTTGGAGACATTCGAGGATAAATGGAAAGATGTATTTGTGACCAAACCAGGAGAGATGGTACCGAGGCCCCAAACCTAGGTTGTTCTTGATTTCATGCCCCGCTCGCAGTTCACAGTGCAGGGCGCCTCCCAAAGAGTGCTCAAAGAGTATGGCTGCGTGACTCTCGCGTTGAGCTCTCTAAGCACTCTTCATCTTTCGCCTGTACAGTCGATACCAGCTGCTGCAACGTGGTCGACGTCTCATCAAACCCCAGTCGTTGCTTATCTTCATCTTCGAATGGGACAGGCCCAAGTCGGCCCAAGGTGATGCCCCTTCACCTGGCAGAATGTTTCTTCACCAATTCGATGAAGAAGCCGTCGAACAGGAGTGGCGCGTGCTGCGTGGATGGAAAACCCGACGAGCGTGGGCAGCCGAGGAGAAAGAAATGTGGGCCATGTTTCTTTTCTTGGACTTTCATGGGCCAGGTTTGGAGTTTTCATCGGATGTGTGTTTCCGAGTTTACCTCATCGAGGCGGCCGAGGCGAACGAGGATGAGCTGGGACATCCAAAGAAGCACCCTGCAGCAGCACGTGAGAACAAGTCTCAGCCAAGCGGGCCACGGCATGCTTAGGCCATGGTCTTGCAATGTCTCACAAGGCCGTGAGAAGGGTGTTTTTCCATAATTTTGATTCTTGCTTTTTTTGGTATAGAAGGCCTTCAAAGACCATGCCGCTTGTTCCGACCATGTTTTTAAGATAAGGTCGGCGTGTGAGTATGTTGCGATATGTTGAGTCATCTTGCGTGTTTTGCGATCTGTGAGACAGCTGGTGGCAGTTGGCAGGTTCACCTCCTTTATTTGCTCCTGATGACTTGCAAGTGACAGGTGTTCAGTCCTAATCAGCTATAATCAGGTTAGAGTGAGTGAGCGGCCTTTGACCCAGACCTGTACTGTATTGACTACAAGCGTGTGCCTGAAGAGGTCGCCACGCCCCTATCCCCCCCCTCCCCAACCTGGTTCGTGGCAGCGTGCCCGCTGACGCCATTGAGCCGAATTTGTGGGGAAAGTAAGTATCTCCGACATCTCCGACTTCTTGCCGAATCGGCTAACGGCGGCTAAGTAAGACTTGAAGCCCTTCGCGCAGCACACTTGCACGTTACGTGCCCGCGTGGCATCCGCACCGACCAAAAGCCCAGCCAGCATAGCCAAATAATTTGACCAGGCTTGATTTTGTGTTTTTCTATCTTTGAAACTTTTGAAAACCTGTTGCATGACAAACAGAGTTGAAGTAAGGAGATGTAATGTCGGCATGGTATGGCATTCGCCCACTTTGCGGAGATCCGAATGCCAAAGATCAAAGCTCTGCTTCTCGTGACCACGTTGCCCCGTGGCAGCATGAATTCCCGCAGTTTGCAATGCAGTTGTGCACACTCGCACAGTCGAGGAAGGCAAAGTTCCAGCACACAGCTGCACGCCTGTAGATTTTTTTAAGCTCAAGCATCGTTGGGTCCAGGTGTCGCACCATCCCACGAACGGCATAACTTTCGTTTCTGGTGGAAAGTGGACGACTTGGCGAGAGATGGCAGAGGATGGTGTTGACCAGGTTGTAGAGCGCCACCCGGATCTGAAGAAGAAGGTGCACGGATAGCATTGTCAAAGGCAGCAAGTTTTATGGAGCATAGAGGGTGCTGCTGGTTGAGAGCAGAATCGCAATCGCATGTAGGCCGGCCCTTCCAAGACCTTGGAGACACCACTGCTGGGAACAGGAAAGACGAAGGAGTTTCCGGAAGGTGGCGGGGCTAGAAATTAATATTCGTGTTGTAAGAAGATGAATACCGGCGCTGCAGCACACATTTTTGTTCTGTCCCTTGGGGGCCTACTGTACGACGAATTGTGGAAAGCACTGGTCGCTTGGTTGAACATGGTTCAGGATATCACGAGAACCTGGCCGTGCGGCTGTCGCAGAAATACGATGTGGCTTTCGACGTGGCCCAGCATTTGGTGAGAAACTATGGCACCAGAGCCCCTTGCATGAAACTGATCCATCTTGACCCCCATGAGGCCATGCCAAAGACACGGTTTTGCGCATGGCTAGCAAACACGGAAGAGCGAGGAAGAATGACCTGCAGCAGCAAAACAGCGCAGGCACTCAAGCATAAGACTGCAAGTGCCGCAAGGGCACAGTGGAATGAACAAGAACAGGTCATGAGCACTCGTTGAAGAAGCTACCGTACATTCGGCGGGACGGGTCGTCAAGGAAAAAAATGTAAGAGGTAGCAGGATACTTAGCTTGAGAGGTGTGCTGCGAACTTAAAAGTGCGGGACTGATCACAAGACCGCAAAGGAATGGGACTAAATACAAAGCGAGAGAAGCTGAAGACTCACGTATCTCAAAGTGTGCCCTAGGCTCTTGTCATCCCAGGCTGCGGATGTTCTCTCATGCGTCGAAGAAGGCCAAGTGAAGGGCGTCCCAACTGCAAATAAGGCATTGGCAAGGCGACAGCAAGGCGACGGAATCTTCAAGTCTTTTCAACTCGAGGATCAAGATCTGGACTCTACAAGCACTATCCCAGACTTTATGAGGGCGCAGCAGCTACAACTGGCTACCCGTATTTGGAGGCAGAGGTGCGATATGCAGTCTTTCGGCTGTTGTTTGCCTGTTGTTTGTCTTATGGCGCATCACCACAATATGATGTCAATAAAATTTCGAAGTGCGGGGTGGTCAATAAGTGGTATTGAGCTGAGGTAAACCACGAGTATGCAGTGACACCTGCGGATGTTTTAGCTCGACGAACCCGCTTAGCTTTCCTCAACTCGACAGCAGCCCGCTTATGCCTTCCGCGCGTTGTTCAGATCATGGCCGACGCTTGGTAGATGGGGTAGACGTAGACATGTAGAGCGCAGTCTGTCGGTTCCTGTATGCATCTGTGCACTTCATACGGTGCAGCCGTAGCAACCTCAGGAGTGCTTGGGGTGGTCTGATGCACGCACTCTAGAAGAGCATGAGCAAGCCGAGCAGCTCCTAGCCCGTGACTTTGCCGGACCGGTGGCCCAGCTTACTTATGTCCGGTGTTGAGCCTTGCAAGAGGGCTTTGCAACGGCCCACGGCCTTTGTGTGTCGGCGTCAAATTGTGTCAAATGCATGAAAGCGAGGTGCCAAACAAGGTTGGAGCACTTCTTCGAACAGCATGCACTGCAGACGTGAAGGACTGGAACGTGTAGGTCGGACGATGGTCAACTCTTTTCCCGTGGATGGCTCTAGTGCAATGGGTGCTGTTTAGCCTATCAGGCAGGTCGCGTATGAACTCGAGTACTGGAGTTGCTTGGGTACTTGAGGCAGGATTGCGGCAAAGAGTCGAAGTTTCGGCCACTCAGGCCCAGGGTGTGACCAGCCCAATCATTACACCCGAATCACTCGACAAAGAGGCAGAGAAATATGGTCCGGTAAGGCCAGGGCTACGGAGGCTGCGCCACAAAATTGATCTTGTGTCGCAAGGATTGCGATGAGTATGGCCACCACAATTCACCACATGGCCCGTCGGCCTTTGGAAGACTTCAGGTCCCGCACTAGCTCACTGGCGCAATCGGCGCAAGATGATGCGCTGCAAAGGCTCTTCGTGGCTCTGTTCGTTGTTTTTTAACCTTTTCGTCTTTTGTTGCTCTGTCGAAATGCGACTTGATCGGGAAGTTTCATGTGCTCCCGTTGCCATGATCCGCCCCTTCAAGTGCAGAATAAGACAACACGTGCTGCGGCAATGCTGGAAGCTGCTGGAGCCCACGACAATGTGTCGCGCCGTTCGAAAAAGGGTGGGCAACCTACAATCATGGCGGCCCGACGTAGTTACCAGTACCATTGAAAACCCTGGGGAGCAACGAAGCAGCGAGCAGGTCCAACCAACCAGTAGACAGACAAACCTGCGGCATCGATCATGTAAGCCTTCAGTGGGCGGCCGGACACGCAACACATGTGGGACCTCTGCCAGATGGCTGTTTCACTGATGTTGCGCATCTCCACAGGATGTGTTTGACAAGATTGACGTCGAGAGAAAGGGCACCCTGACCAAAGCAGGAATTGCCAAGGCACTGCACTGCCCCCTCTCCCCTCTTCGCATCCGTTTTCTGTAATTTTAGCTGCTATTTTGTCTCCGTGATTCCCTTTTCTAGTAAGCCTACCGAAGCCTTGAATCCAAGCGTCTTGTCACAGTCTTGTCGCTTTTGCATGCCTTGGCGCACGCCATTCTAGGCATCTTCAGACCTCAAGAGATCTTAAGCGTGCCAGAGGCTTTCTGAAAGTCTTCAGGCGCTTGAAGTCTTTTTAATCAGCAATCGCTTTCATTCCTGAAGTGCATGTCCAACCCAAAGAGGCTTTCAATAAGGTCTAGAGGTGGAAAGAGCCCGAGAGGCGTAAAGAGGTGTCCGGAACTCCGAAACCTATAGAGGTCGCCGACAAAAGATAAGAGGAGGTCGATCACTCGAAAAAGTCAAAATAGGAATGAAGAGGCTTCCTCGGTAAAGAGGCTTAGAGGCTGGATGCAAATTTGAGAGCCACTTCACGCAGTTCTGCAACATTCCACAACTTCAGCTTTGGAGGCAGCAGCTGAGCTCGGCTTCCCCCTGTCGCAAGCGGAGCTCCAGAAGGCGGTCAACGAAATGGACACCGACAGGCTGGGGCCTTTGTTGGGCCTTTGTGTTGTTCTTCAAGTTCTCAAATTGTCGCTGGAAGAACGAGGGAACGAGGAGATCGTCACTCGTAGCTGCCGTAGCTGCTCTTAAGGAATGGCGAGGTGCACTTCCCGGAGTTTTTGGCTCCTGGGCTTGCTTTTGCGGCCTCTTATCTTTACTCTCATGTCCCGTTTCAATGTGCCGAGGCATGGTGGAACTCGCAGCTTGGCCCAGCTTGGCTCAACTGCCTTTCAAAGTCCTTTCAACTCGCTGCACCTGGCACATAAGGTCTGAAAAGAGTCAGGATGTGCACAAGAAAATCTCCATGGGCAGTCGGGCTGGTTCCAGGTCCTATTTTGACACACATGACACACCTTTATGTAAGAAGTGCACCAGCTGCTCATCGTTTCCTGGAGGTGGAAAACAGTTGAAGAATAGCTTGACGAGGCTGGCGAGCCGGCAGCAGACTCATGTTCCGTCATGTTCCCATCTTGCTAAGCTGTTGCCACGAGGCTTTTGGCATGACGGGGCTGTTCTTCCCGATGTGCCAAATTTTGTCGCCACTTCTTTCAGTGGTGCATGCGGCCTGACTGTGCCGGCTTAGGAAGTCTTGCAGTGCAGCTCTAAAGAGTTCCACGCACGTACGCGACATACTGCGACACTGCTTCACTAGCAGCCCATGCAGGTTCTGGGCAGGCACTCTATAGAATTGCTGGGTCGGTCTCTCCACTCTCTATTGTAGATATCACAATCTGCATTTTGGACTCGGCCCTCCAAACGCCAATCAATCTTCCAGGTTCTATTGCCATTTCCAGCTAAAGCTATGACTTTCCAACAAACTGCGACACAGGCGACCATATCTAAATGCTGCATGATGCAGCGCATGCGGGACGGTCTCTCGGGCTCAAGCCTGCAGTAAAATCTGTCCCTTCTGATGCTGGAGGAATGTTACAACGAAGCATGCGCACCCAGGAAAGGTTATAGCTTATCTAAGTTCTAGAGATATGTGGGGTATGGTTTCTAGTCCAGCTAGAGGGGTCTAGACGTCAGGGCTTTGACGGGGCGACGGTGGGGTGACGACGGGGCGACGATGACGATGCGGTGACGACGGCTCGACGACGGGGTGACGACGGCGCGACGACAGGGTGCGATAGCGCGACGACGGGGTGACGACGGCTGTCGCGCCGTCGTCGCGTCGTTGTCGCGCCGTCGTCGCGCCGTCGTCCCGCCGTCGTCCTGCCGTCGTCCCGCCGTCGTCCCGCCGTCGTCCCGCCGTCATAAGGCCTAGTTTGGGCTTAAACTAGGCCTTATGACGGCGTGACGACGGCGCGACGACGGCGCGACGACGAGACGACAGCGCGACGACGGCGCGACAGCCGTCGTCCCCCCGTCGTCCTGCCGTCGTCCCCCCGTCATCCTGCCGTCGTCCCTCCGTCGTCTTGCCGTCGTCCCTCCGTCGTCCCACCATCGTCCCTCCGTCGTCCCTCCGTCGTTTTGCTGTCGTCCTACTTTTGATGTGTGGACTAGCACATATCTTTAGAATTTAGATCAGTTATAGCAGTTTGTATGTTTGGTGGGAGGTTTTGCTCTCCCACTGTCATCTGCCGGAGTGGCGTCAGATTCTCATGCGTCATTCTTTCACAGGGCATTCGGCAACTCGAAATCAAGACGCAGAAAAACTCACCAGATGCCTCCATGTTTGCATGGGCACAGATCCTGTGGCATGCAGAAGCACAGTTTTTTCACGGGCTGTAGCTTCTGGGAAATTACAGGAATCTCTTTGGGTACAACGTCCCAATACGTCCCAACTACTGTCGGATGGATGGGTCAGGCGCTGCAAGCACTGCAAGCAGTTAGGATGCAAAGCAGCAGAAGACAAAACAACGAAATCTAGACCACCCTTGAAACTTCGGTGAGGTGGTTCATAGGTGGTTCATAGGCCATACTGTAGAACTCCACAATGCATCTCAAAATCGCAATAATTCAGTTGCAGACACAGAACATCCGGATAGCCTGCACAGTCAAGCTGCCGACTCTTGTTAAACACAGTGGATGGCCAGCAGCAGAGCTGCTCAATTTCACGCATGTTCATGGGCAATTATTCGCCCTGCGATTTCACCATGTCCACTGCATCCCTGCACACGCATGCGACCTGCGTGCAAGTCGCATCATGGTCGATGCTGGACAGCTCATTTTCGACAGTACGGGGTGGAGAAATTCCTGATCCCTGGAAGATGTGCGGAGCTTTGCCCGGCCTTCGCCCTGCTTCGCTTCAAGAAAAAAAATAAATAAAACTTGTCTCATGCCAGGCAGCAGTTTCACAGAGCCCAGATGCGCATGCCAAGAGCTGTTGTCGCGTGCTCTCTTTGAAGACTCAGATGCTCCTCACAGCCACCAGTGTTGCTCAGGCAACTTTGAAAGGCTCTGGACGATATGCCGGCCGGCCCAGATGCTGTTTCAAAGCCTCATCTCTGAATGGTGGCGAATTCCGTGGAAAGTCTCGATGATGACGGGTGTTGTCGCACAACCCCATCAGAATCAGGTATGCGTATCACACGCGCGGCCGGCACAGAGATTGCCACTCTTCTCCTCAGTGTCACAGGAGTGCCGAATTGACTCAGATTGCTTTGACAGTAGAAAGACGTCACCACAAGCAACTGTTCTTCAGGATGCAAGGTTGGAAGTTTCATGCCACCAGGTTGCTAGACCGTTGGCAGCAGTCTCGGCCGGAGCAGTCTTGCGATGCTAACGCGCAGTGCAAACCAGATGCCCCAGCTGTGTTGAGGATCCACCACCAGATCCGAAAGCAAAAGGAGGGAAGGTGTGGTGATGTGTGGTGATGTGTGGTGATGTGTGGTCTATCGCTTGCTGACATGCCGCGTCCAGTGCCGCTGCATCGGTCTGAGCTTTGGCCCAAACACAAGAGATCTGATGGTGCGCCTTCGCTGCACAAATTTTTCAAGTTGAGGATACTCGGGAAATCAGATGAGGATGCAAGGCCTGACGCGCTTACTGACTGCCTGGCACTTTGTTTCCACATTCGCAAGCTTGCCAAGCTCGCCAAGCTCCCCATTCGATTGGCCGAACGTCCTTGGACAAGCCTGGCTTTTTGATCAGGGCTCCACGTACGGTTTCCGCTCGGAGCCAGGAGGCATTCGTGGGCCTGCACCGGATTGGGCCATGGCAGGGCGTATTCCCATTGTTCAATATGGAATTCACGCTGATTCACGACCCCTGGTAGCAGTTTCGTACCCAGGCTCCATCATGCTTGACGGCAATCTAACGCATGGTGGATTGCCGTTGCGGGTCCAGGTCTCTTTGATATTCCAATCGTCCAGCATGGTGGTCGTTCGGATCTCTGTCCAAAATCATGGCTCGGCGCCCGCGTTGGTCAGGTTCAGGGTCTCCTTTTCGGACATCAACATGACAGCGTGGACTGGGAATTCAGTCATCTTCACTTTGCCTGAAGCTGAGTTTCCATGCTTCAGAGGTGCAGCTTTCAGCAGGGGCAACTTTACATTTTCAACCACATATTTGGACGACGGCGTGCAGCAAGACCTTACATGGAACCAGGCAAACAGTACCGAATTGGCTGTCGAGTCTTCGGAAGTCAGTATTCAAGCCTTTGGGAATGCAAGTGCCTTCGTATCTGTTGTTTTCCCATACAATTCTACAAGAACTGGAACTGATGCCCGCAAGTTGGATTCCATGATTGACAACTCGGTCGGCCGCTGGAAAGCTTATTTGGCATCGGTCTTAGTCCCACAAGTTCACAACCAGGGCATGGGATGGGTTGCTGTCAAGTCTGTAATGACATTGATGAACAACTGGCGATCGGTGCCAGGTCTTCCAGATGGCGTTCTTCCTTCCTACAATGGCTACGAGAGTGGCTTCTGGTCCTGGGACACATACAAACAAGCTGTCGGCATGGTTTCGTTTGCTCCGCAAATTGCCAAAGATCAGCTGCGCTTAATTGTTTCTGCGCGAAATAGGCGCAATGGACACATTCCTGATAAAGTTGACCGTTGTGGTAATGCAGGTGGCTGTAATGGCAAGCCACCCTTGTTGGCTTGGGCTGTGTGGCAAATTTACCAGGCGACACACGACGTGCCCTTCCTTCAAGAAATGTATGGCATTGCGAAGCAATTTCATGAATTCTGGTATTCTGCGCGAGACGTCAAAGGTGTCGGCCTGTGTTCATGGACCCAGGGAATGGAAAGCGGCATGGATGATGGTGTCAGATTCTTGCCAGAGTACGCTTCATCAGCCTACAATGCATCCAGCCGTGCCCCTTGAGTATGGCAATCGGAGGTAATCTTTCTTTTGCGAGCAAGATGCGGCATGTGTGGAAGCATGCGCACCCAAGGTTACCACACTGAATTTTTGGAGCATCGATTTGAATGCGTATCTGTACAAGGACAAACTGACTCCTTGCTGTAGTAGGCATGCAATCAATGTGTACGTTTCAGCAGCAGACTGCCACTGTCGGGCGTGGTGTGTCATGCAGCGCTCGTTACACACATTTGTGACTTCCGGGGAGTGAACATGGTGTTTTCTCATACGGAAATCTGTGATCAGCCCAGGATGCTGTTGGCAATGTCAGATGCGCTTGGCATGCTGAAGGAGGCACAGGAATGGAAAGACGCCGCGGGGCGTTTGCTGCCAAAGCTTCGCCAGACATTTTTCGTTCCTGGTGGGAGGCGCGGGCTCTACAGCCAGCTGTGTAAGCCGTCGTGCAGCCAGAAGAAGGATGAAGCAATGAAGCAGAGACTTGAAAAGGTCAAGAAGGTTTAGGAAGCCTAGGAAATCAGGAAGGTCATGGGGATCAAAATGGTCAAGACGGTCAAGCAGCTCCCCCCGCTCTCGTCTGAAGCGAGAGCGGTTCCGAACTCATCACAGAGCGACCTTAACTTACCCGGCTTGTCGGCTGGCTGAGCTCCTGCCGGGCAAGAGAACAATTGGGCGTCGTCAGCCGGTTATTAGGTTTGTCTCTCTCTGTGTGTGTGTGTGTGTGTGTGTGTGTGTGTTTTGTGCTGTTTAGGTTTTTTTTGACTTTGAGTCTGTTAAACAATGTGGTCCGTGCGAGACTGGATTCGACGAACTGCGAATGAATCCATGAATGAATGAATGAATGCGGTTGTTGCTACATGGTGGTGGTGGTGGTGGTGGTGGTGGTGGCGGCGGTGCTGGTGATGATGGTGGTGGTGGTGGTGGTGATGGTGCTGATGGTGCTGATGGTGCTGATGGTGCTGATGGTGCTGATGGTGCTTGTGCTCGTGCTGATGGTGCCGATGGTGCCGATGGTGCCGATGGTGCTGATGGTGCTGATGGTGCTGATGGTGCTGGTGCTGGTGCTGGTGCTGGTGCTGATGGTGCCGATGGAGCTGATGGTGCTGCTGGTGCTGATGGTGCTGATGGTGCTGGTGGTGGTGCTGGTGGTGGTGGTGGTGCTGCTGCTGCTGCAGTCCCTGCTCTTCGAGCTCTGGCAATGCAGGGCTGGCTTCTTCTCGGACGTGTATTTCAACGGCACAGTGCCTGCCACAGTCTCCCGAGTTCAACACCGCTCAAGCACTGATTCAATCATGGTGAACGGCACAGCATGCAATCATGCAGTCAATGTCTTCTCAGGCATTGCCCATACAAGGCTGTGAAGGTTATGCCGCCCTTTTTGCTGGAGTTGCATCTCTTTCTCAGGCTGGGTGTGTTTTTGCTGTCGACCACAAAGTACAGGCATGAGTTGCACATTCGTACTGAACAGAGGCACGGCAAATGGCCGAAATTCTGCGAGACCCGAGCAAATTTCTTCTCAACTTCAGCCTGCCATCAGCACCTGCCGTCAGATCTTTAGAAGGCTTGTTGGATTTGTTGGGTGTTAAGACCTAGTGTACTTGTCCTGTTCAAGGTCCTTAGGTTTTTGGCTGCAAGTGTTGCCTCTTTTGCTTCTGGAGAAAGGTCAGCAAGCAGAATCAATTCTTCAATCCGCGTGGATATTGGAAAGGCTGGCATTTGAGGCATGGCGGCGATGGTGTTAGACAGTAGTCGGCCAGGCCCCACGTGGGTGGACCAGACATGGTTCGCCTATGCCGGCTTGAAACGCACCTCGTCAACGATGAGCGTGTCGGACCTTGACACGAAGCAGTGAGAGTGAGCCCTAAGAATCCGCGCGGAGGGAATCTAGAGGCCCTAGAGAGGCCCTAGAGAGTCCCTGGAGGCTATGCTGTGGAAGCAAGGGCCCGAGGTGATGAAGAGTCAGAGGCTGGCAGCTTGCAGCTTTCATTTCCACACCCAATCATGGCAAATCCATGAACGTCCGCGAAGAGTGATATTCGGAATATTCATATGATATGATAGCAGGAGCCTTTTTGACATAGCCGAGGCCATGTTCTCTCAGTTGGCCCTTGTCCTCAAGGACAGACTTTTCCACCGCGGCCGAGGCTTTCCCGATAAGGATGAGTGGCACCCTTACTTGGCTTTCGAGAAATTTCCAACCTTGCGTGACCGGTTTCTTTGCGAAGACGCTTCTGTAACGGATTCTGTTTGGCACCAAGGACTCCGTTCGCCGAGCATTACAACCCCGAGACAGGAATTTTTGCACTAGTCTTGATAGCAGAAGTATGCTGAAGACTGGTGTGCTGAAGCCTGGAAGCACACCATTGAAGGAGATCCTGCCGGAGCTCAGCACTTTAGTTGGACAGCTGCACACAGTCTTATGTGGGCCCTGGAAGATCATGTCCATGCATCTTGGTTACAAGTAGGATAGCAAGTTGGGCAGGGCAAAGGGATCCTTGTATACTTCGCAAGCCAGCTTATCGAGCACGCATTGGTCCACATTGCTAAGGGCCTGGAATTGTGGACCTGACGGTTGTGATGCGTGAATGTGGCTTCCGCCAATACGCGATTCAGCCCAAGGCACAAGGCGCTGGCAGTCTACGTGATGCATGAGCACCCTCAGACATGATGGCGACCGGATGGCGACAGATGGCGACCGGATGGCGACCGGATGGCGACCGGATGGCGACCGGATGGCGACCGGGGTGCGAGTCCCGTGGGAAACCAGACAAAGCGCTGTGGAAAATCGAAGTCAACCCATGTCTCGAGACAATCAAAAGCGATCGAAAAAAAGAAGAAGTGATTTTACACTAATGGGTGCTGAGGGCCTTCGGTGCCACAGCAGGACTCGCATCGTGAAGTCGTGAGTTGGTGAAGCTCACTGCCTTTCGGCTTGTGAGGCTGCAAAGGGAGCGCCCGACCCGTCAAGCATGCAAGCTGCTGCGGCAGCTGATCAGAAAGACAATGTGTCGTGGCCTCAATGCTGGACCGCTTCTGAGTACAAGACTTGACATGTCTTTCTTTCCTTGTGCAGCGCGGGTAAGGTACCATATCTACTGCTGTGAGCGCAAGGCTGAGGTTGAAGCAACACAGCCACAGCCCACAGAAGAGGCACCTCCGGTGGAGACCGAGACCTAGCCTTGTGCTGCTACGGAGTGCGCTTGTGCATGACCAGCCATAGTACCGTCCAGAAGTTGCAAGAAAGCAACGTGGACCAGCTGACCAACTTTGCAACTCGGGCAAGTGAGCATCAAGATGCTTTGCCTTTGTTGGTCACATTGCAAAGCGTGGATAGTCCTGGAATCATGGAACCTGTGTGGAACTGCTGGTTTGGGTCTGCTCAAGGTAGAGATGCAGGTCGGGTTGTGTAGATGCAGACAAGTCTACCGATGGTGCATGGCACTCTAGAAGGCGCCACAGCCTTTTTATGTAGTAGTCCCATTTCGACGCGCTGCAAACTTGGCAGTTTTGGTGCAAACACCGCAGGTTCAACTATGTTAATCTGTTTTTTGCTTCAGCCGTTTTTGAGGGTGTCCTCGGATCCATGCGGTAGTCGGCAGCACGCGGTTGCCTGGGAGCATGGCCAGGAAGTTGCCGGTGGCCCAGCATGCGCTGTCGCTCTGCATCTCTTTCTCTTTCTCCATCCTTTCCGTCTCTCTCTCTCTCTCTCTCGCTCTCTGTCTCTCTCTCTCTCTCTCTTTCTGCGGCGTCTCCTTTACAACAGCCAGCAGATTTCGGAGAAGATCACTTGCGGTCACTTGCATGATCCTGCATGGTCTTGCATGTACTTTTCCACGGTCCAGGCCCTTAGAGGGCAACGTCGTTCTGGCCCATGGCCGGGCACTCATTCTGAGCCGTGGCCATTGTTGTGGTCCCTGCACGCCCTATACATGCAAAAAGCTGCGGCTCAAGAGAGAGCAGCGCAGCATGCCAACGTCACACATGGTCAGTCGGTGCCAGGTCGCGGGGTCTTTCGGAAGGTCGAGGCTTTGAGTGATGGCGATCGTTGAGGGCACACATTGGCACACCCTCACAAAAGTCGAGGGGACGAGGGTGTCGTCGGCTGTGCACTCACAATGCCAATCTGCATTTGTTTGCACTTGACAATTTGAATGACCAGCTTGGGGCCCCGGGTCCTGTTGTGCGGCGCACGCTGCTTCCCACGCAACAAACAAAGTTTAAAAGGGCCTTCAGGAATAAACCCGCGGACTGGGATGTCGCCCTGTTGCTAGTCGTTGCCTTGCAGGGAGCGCGAGCCAGCGCAGTGAGTGAAGCCAAGCCGATGAGACAGTACAGTTTGATGAGATTCATGATTTCCTAACAGGAGTGTCTGTCCCGTACAGAAACGCGAAAGCATGTCAACAGAGCCATCCTGCAGACAGAGCGCTGAGTCGCTGAGTGTAGATTGGGCAGAAAGTGAACTTCTTGAAGTGGAATACCCGAGCCTTGAGTTGGGCTTCAGGTGTGGACCCGCAGACCGTTCGGCGACTAGACGATGACGATGGCAGGCTTGAGATTTGATGCATGCCTGGCAATCTAACCTTAGCCGGTTGTTTTGCTCGAGAATGTGTACACTTGCGGGCACAAATGTACATACATATTTACATATACACGCATCTTTTGTTGTTGTTCGTTTTGTGTTTTTCGATTTCTCTCTCGCTATACATATACACACACACACACACATATATATATATATATGCAGATATGCATGTATATGTAAGTGTTAATGTTTGTGTACACGTATTTGTTTATATACCAACTCAGGTATTTACGGGCTACGGGCAGAAGATGGCACAATAGGCTCTACTCGCTTCCAGAGAAAGGTTGGGAGTTCAAGCAATGAACTAGCCACTGATTCGAACATGTATTTTTGCGCATTGGTTGCACCGGCCAGTCAACAGTATATTTTTACATTTAGAATTGACCTCCAATTTTACTAGCCACATCCAAACAATCTACATTTTTAGCTGGGGATGGTGTACTAGTATGACCGAGACCATTGTCTACAAGTTATTCGCATGTATGCGCATAGAAAGCAGCAGGCGTGTGGTGTGTGTGGTGCCCTTTTGCTAATTGATGCTGAGAGCAAATGGTTGGCCCTCTAGCATAGTATTGCAGTAACTTCATGAATAGAACTCACCTGGGCCTAAGACATGAGTGGTGAACAGTCTCATATGATTTACCAGGGACACCGGAAAACGAACAACGGGGGGTCTCTAGAAAACCCCAAAAAAACTGGGTCCTGTTTTCCGCCGGGAGGGGCCGGGGCGGGGGGGGGTGGGAAGACGAAATTGCGAAGACGATGAAAACGAACTGTTTGCAAGGAGAAGCTCAAATTGCGTGCGGATATGCTGGTAGAAGCAACGGGTTTGCCTAGGTTTGCCTTCCAAGATGCAATAGGTGTGCCATTACAAGGCTCAGCATTCTGGAACGGAATGGATGCCTGCTAGATTGTGATAAGCTGAGCAGCTGAAAGTGACAGATCGGAACCATGGTGTCAAACACTACAATGGCTGTCTCAGATAACTTTGTCGTTAAAGTCGCCGCCAATGTGTTCATTCGTCCTTCCGGCAGTCCATGAATCTTCAGTCGGATCACCAGATTTTACTTGGTGCGATTGAGGACAGCATGGAACGTTCACGTAAGGGCAAGCTTCATCGAGGCATGGATATCGATGCTTTGGCTTCGGGAGACTCAGGGTCCCAATCAATTTGAGACACGAGGCGAAAACATCACGATTCGTTTTGTTTCACTTTGGAGAGGGCCCCTCTCGGTTCCAGCTGCCCACTTAGACCCAAAATGACCCCCACAACACAAACTCTCAAAAACCCCTACAAGATCACTCCAGGAGCACTCCAAGACCACTTCAACAGTCCGGGGCGGGCTAAACAGCCCTTTTGGTGAGCAAAAGCAAGGCCACAAGACGTCCCGAAACGAAACCATGCATCAGCCCCTGACGGACACTGCGTTGAGGCTAGCGCGCAGTCTTCCGACCTTCCGGCTGAATGGCTTTAGTCGCGTGTGGAGAAAGATGCGGCGGCCTAAACTGACCGTGTGAATCGCGGCATGGGCCCAACATCTTCCAAGGAAGATGGCCGGGTAACCCGCCATCAGTGCCTAAGCATCTTTTGCCAAACACGACTGCAGTCGTTCCACCGGGAAGGTCGGAAGAAGTCCTAGCCGAAGGCAGTTTCGGAGGAGGTAAGGGAGGGGAAGGAACCCTCCAACACGCCGCCCAAAGCCACCCGCAATCGAACCACAGTTTCTTTTTTTAGGCGAGGCGTGGATTCTCCTGGAATTGCTTCGTCCTGGTCAAAAATCTTCGTTGTATGTTTGTATGTTTCAAGATAAGTCGGCAGGATATATCCCAAAACTGCCTACGGAATAATCGGCGTGGGCCATGTAGCTACTAAATATCCCCAAGGCCCAGCGCGAGCCATAGACTCCAAGAGCTTTGTGCCTACAAGATGCAGGGCAGCTATGCCTAACCTCAAAAGTGATGAGGTGATGCCTTCATCATGGCCGCTTTTGGCGTTTAGGTAGGTTTAGGAATTCCGCTCATTCCTTTGGTATTTGAATGTGTCGTTCCCTTTGGGAACTGCTTTGTGCGATGGTGAAGTTGCAGTTCCAACGGTTCGTTAGAAACGCGATGTTCGATATCGATAAGTTGTTATATTCTTTTGCTGTTGATACTCAAGCAAGCCTTGCACTTTGCAACATGCGTTGTCGCTTGCTGTTCCGGGATCGGCATGGAATGGCTTTCCAAGTGCAACAGTGCGCATCAGCGCATGCAAAATTCTTTGAGCTCATAACGCAAAATACCGTGCATGTGGCATCAGAATCGGAATCGGGACAGGGGCGAATCAACTACCAAGCCAATCCGGGTTCCGACATGTTCCGACATAACACATCAAAAATGCTTCAATCAACTGGACCTGTGCCTGAAAATGGCTGCGCCTAAGCGTGCAGAATCTTGCTGCAGCTGATTTTTATCAGGCCCGTTCCCGATGTTAGTGGCTTGGCCGGCCTCGTTGTGGGTTTGGCCTCGGGAAGCGCGCGGTCAGCGACCCAGCAGCGGCAATGTAGGGCAGGCCCATGAGCTCGAAGCCATTATGTGATCAGGCACTATGCCGTTCACTTCTGGGACATTGGGATGACACTGGCAGCATTCTGAAATGTGTGCCTGCACGGTGGCTCGCGGATTCTCAATGGTCAACCGGGACATACCAACTCAGTGCAGCTTCAGGCAATCCTTCCTGAAAATCTTCAGGAACATGCTCCGCCTCCTGCGGAGGATGTTGCGCGTCGCTAGAGAATGCACGTCTAGGCTTTCGGACCAAACTGAAGCATTTACGTTAAGTTCAACCCAGCCGCTTGCTTTCCAGGAAGGCGGCTTCGATCTAGTTTTCCCGGCCTCAGCATGATTCTCAGAACCTTCAGCACAACCATGTCCCTAGCATTCTGTTTGTTCGGCATCATTGCTCAGGAGCCCGAAGCTATGCTAGACTTCGGTCTTGCACTAGGTACTGGCCTATGTGCAAAACATCAATTGAAGCATTGCGGAAGCCTTTGCCGGGCATCTGGTCCCATGAGCTCTTCCGAGGCGAGGTCGTCGAATCGAGAGGGTGGGCCGTGGTGCAGCTTGCCCACTCCGACACACTGTGCTGGCTTCCCAGTTTGGAAATGTTTGGAAAGCATGGTCATGCACTATAGCACTTGCGGATTTTGGGTTGTCACAGGTGACTCAGCATGTCGCGAAGCGCGGTCGATGCGTCGGTTTGCAGGCTCGTGGCTGAGCGTGCAGCGGCTGTGTCAACTAGCATTTCAGCCGAAGGTTTGCGCCAGGAGCTGCTCCCCGATTACCTGGGGCATGGAGTGCGAGGCGCCGCATGTGCCGCATGGGCCGCATGGTTATGGGCTCTAGCATGACCTTGGACACTGCCGCAGGCAAGGTGCAATTCCTCTCCGGGCAAAGAGGGCGTGACGAAGTGGCTCATCTCTTGGAAGCCTTTACTTTTTTGGCGAAGTTTTTCTCGATCTCACTTCTGATATTGATCCCATGTTCCCTGTTGCTTAGAACCTTCAGCAGTTGGACTCAAACTTCAACGTGCTGGCGCAGGTTCGCATGGGCTCGGGCACTGTTTGCCAGTTTGCTAGCTTATTCCGCACTTGCAAGTGCGCGTCCACGGAGGCGGTGGCCGCAAACTCGTGGCACAACATGGGCTTCCGTCGTCACCTTTCCCTTTGCTGATTCAGACTTTTGTAATTCAGCCAGCATCATGAATCATGCCATTCTGTGTGCGTGGTTGTCAAGGCAGTGTTGGGGAGAGATCCCCAACCTTGTTGCCATCATCTCGGAGTCTGCAGTGCATCACACATCGTGCATCTTACCTGTGCAACAAGTCATGGTGAGTAAGGTGGGTGCCGTACGCCACACGTCTTTGCCTTTCCGCATGTTGGAATGCCGGATATCTGATGAACTGTTAAAATGTTGCGGAGATGCCCACAGCATCTGCAAGGCCGTGAGGAGTTTTCTATGGAAGGGGACCCTCTGAACGTGCCTGTCTTAGCCAGCTATATTATCAGTCTGAGACAATCTGAGACAGCTGCGGGTCTGTCGGTTTGCCTCATCTCGGATGAACTTGCTGTGCTATGGCATCCTGCAGGACGATGACATTGAGGAGGGCCACTTGGAGGCGAGGTCGCCCTTTCATCCCTGTCCTATCACGCATGCAGGTTTCTCTCTTGCTTGCGGCAGGAGCACCTACAGTTTCTGCGACGTCGTCGCCTGTGCTGTATGATGTGGTGCGAGTCCCACTTATACAGAACACATGTGTCTCGAGCGTTTTGCTGTATCATTGGCGTTCGCATCTGGAAGGCTCGAATCAGACAGCGGCGAAATCAAGCTGACTCCTGGCCCCAAGCGTCCGGAGCGCGCAGTCCGCATCTCAGGTGTTTCACGGTTTCTCGTCAAGCACTTGGTAAGCTTGGTACAAGTTTGATGCGTTTTGAGTGGTTCGGAAGTCGGGACAACTCAGCCGAAGGTTACCCTGCCTATTGGAAGGCGAAAGCTCCTGGTCTTCCGGGGCGTGGGTTAGCCCAGCTGTTGGTGCAGAGACGATGTAACAAGTTCTTTTTCGCCGGTGGCTCGCACAAGGATCGTATGACTTTTTCATACAAGCCCGCTGGCAGGCCAGCTTTCTGCGTGAGTAAAGGGGAGACATGCCAAGCAGACTTTCAGAGACGGTATGACTCAGCATTGCATACTTTGCAGAGCAAGAACAAGGTAAGCAGCAGGCAGCTGTTGGGCATTGTTGTGCAGTCTCAGCGGCCAGGGCCAGCTGCTTCTGGAAATCTGTTTTGCGCGCTCGCGGTTGTGTCTCCTCACGACTCGAATGGCACACGCCGAATGCCCCGGCACCTAGCAGGAGGGTTCCTGTCGAACTTTTTCCTGGGCCAAAGAGGCGTGCATGGCTCATCGGACTCGTCGTATACTTGGCCTACCTGTCTGCACTGAAGCTTTCCGCGCACGCTGCATCCGGCATCCCTCCTTCCACTTCGTGGACATTGCAAACAGATGGAGAGACTGGCATTCGTGACCCATCTGTCGGGTGCACTGTGCAAGCTGCACATCGTTTTGACTTATCACTATCATTGACTCGTGGGATACGTGCGTTGCTTGTGTTGGCTCGGGAGGTTCGTTGTTTTGCAGAGCTGGGTCCTGGAGCCACCAGCCAAGCCAGTGACCCAAGGCCCTATTGAGACATCCTGAGACGTTGTAAAAAGGCGCCACTTCGCCACTCCGCCACTCCTTGCTGCGGCTGAGGTTTCAAGTTGGCAAGTTGGAAGGCCATCCAATGATGAAGGCAATTGGTTCCTTCTCGTCTTGATGTCCTGCACTTGTCGGTGGTGTTACGAAGTTCGCGAGGCAGAGGCCATGGGAATCATGAGCGGGCGACCGCACCCAGAGGTGCGTGAAGCCACTCTGAAGCCTCCATGTTGATGGAGTGAGTTTGTGATCGGTGTGTTCAGTCACTTGTGCTGCACAGGGCGACCGCGTGCATGTCATGAGCGCGCCACACCCAGATGAGAAGTTGTTGAGCACTTCGCGAACATGCACTCAGTGGAGAGAGAGGGAGAAGGTGCTTATTCACTTATTCATATACTGTCAGTATCTATAAGTTTTTATTGCATCTGGCAGTTGTTGGCTTTGCGAACCTACCACAATGCGTGCATATCTGGTGCTTGGGTATGTCGTTCTTACAGTGAGTTCCGAGCCCAAGCCGCTCCCACCACCCACCCAACATGACCCAACACGGCCCATCCAGAACCCGCTCCAAACATCTCCAAACCCCCTATATGTCCTGTTTTTGTAACCCTTGCAAAGACCTCAAACCTGATACACTTCCCCCCCCCCTTCAAAAAACAAGCACGTTTGTTCTTGAGTTCTATCTCCTTTCACGATCACTGAACGTCCAGATTTCCGCAATTCAGAATTTGTGAGTACCCATGGAGCCACAAGGCCAATTAGTTTCAAAGACATAGGCCCTCACAAGTTTGAAATTCGGAAATGTGGAACTTGAAAGGGCAGAAAATCTGAAAGTACGGGGAGTTTTTGGCCGGCATCAGCGGCAGAATCCTGCGGTGAAGTATCCTCAAATACCTGTCGTCCGAGAAGGGTACGATGGCTTCCGACATTGGCTAGCTTTGGGGTTTGCATGATATTTCTCCAAGTTGCCTCGGCAGCCGACAAGTTGAGAGCTAATGAAAGGTCATGTGCCGCTTGCCTGGGGGAGGCACTGGGCCAGATCAGTGCCGCGCAGGGGCATGGCAGTTGCCTGCGGAGTTGCAGTGGCGACATTCAGCGACCCCGTGCTTATCAGGTACTGGTCCATGCTGCTAGACGGTACTGATGGCATGCTTGCAATTCCGTCAGGGAGGCGCTCTCCACTCCACTCTATGAAAGCATTTCCGACGGTGTTTCTTGATGTTTGCCTTACGGTGTTTCTTGATGTTTGCCTTGTGCGCGGACATCTGCAGGTGGGACACAGATTTGTACTGCACCAAGGACCTAGCCATCCTTTAGCAGTAGCCAGTGCTCAGACTCCGTCGCAGTGTTTTGTCTGCTGGATTTTGAAGAAGGAAAGGTTCAGTGCATCACGAACCTTCTTCACAGGACGGGGATCACGATACTCCTGGCAAAATCTACACCATCCATGGAGCCTTCGTTGCCACAATCTTGGATCCTTATGATTGGGAGCGCTGGAGTGATCTTGTGCTTGTGCTCGTGTTATGTTCGAGGCAAATGAAGAAATCTTCTCATTCGACAACAGTTTTTTCGACATCCCGCACGAGGAAGCCATGTCGAGACCTCAGCGGCAGATTCTGCACGTTTGTCGTCTTGGGCCTTGGGCCAGGAGCCTGCGAAGAATGCATCCATCTTTGGCTGTCTGTCGCTAGACCAAGGTTTATGTCCCCAAGCCAGCGCGTTGTCATGGAAGATGGGTACACTGTCCTCTATCGCGGTGGCTACAGCAAGGCGCGCGGCATATCAGACTCTTGCGACTAAGCTCCGGACGTTCAAGCTTGTTCAGGAAACCCTTCGTGGACGAAACATCGGCGTGTTCTTAGGTGATACTGGTTCTGTCAGCGTCTCAGGGCCTAAAATGTGCTCCCCACAAAAGTGAAACAAGCTGCTGCAGTCAGTGGCACAGGCTGCTACATGGGGTTACCTTTGTTGCCCACCGTTATAGACCATCGGGAAGCTGTGACAAAAACCCGGAAGCAAGAACTAAGAACACCCCTGAAGCGAGCGGCTCTAACAGGAACACCTTCCTGAAACAAGAGGATCACTTTGCAAGGGGAAACAATTGGAGAGCACATGCGACCGTGGACGTATTGCACATAACATGCAGCTATAGCCTCGTGTTTTTAGGTTGTTGCCCTTAGCTTGCTGATTTTCTGGTCACAAGGCGCTCAGGGGAAGCTGCACGTCTGGAACTGCGGACGGTTGCAGAAGGCTATGGACCGCT
This sequence comes from Symbiodinium natans, assembly GCA_905221605.1. Lineage (NCBI taxonomy): Eukaryota > Dinophyceae > Suessiales > Symbiodiniaceae > Symbiodinium > Symbiodinium natans. The sequence continues at coordinate 212,874 of CAJNDS010002650.1, forward strand.
AGCTTTCGTTAAATCACCTTCGAATGGCGATTTTTGGATAGTCTTTGGCAAACAACTGGCAACTCAAGTCGGTAGAAGAGAGCATTTTAGCACCGACTTACTCGCTTAGTTTCAGCTTGACCCGTTAACATTGAAAGATCGCGGGAGGCTTTGTTCGTGGTCCTGTATATTTGATGGCTATACGGAATCGTGGTGAAGTGGGGTCGAATCGGAAGAAATGGGTTTAATTGCGTTTAATCAGTCTAATCTGCGCAGGTAAAATGGAAATGGGGGTAAGCTGTGCTTGTGTCCACTGCTTCTGTGTTGCATGGCTTCCCAGCAGACACGAGAGGAAAAGCCGTGAGGGCAAACAAAATGGCTTAAGGGGGGGAGTGCCAACCCCGTTCCCTTGAGGCAGAGGATAAAATGGAGAAAGGTTGAGTTGTGGTGGTTCCGAGAATGGCATTTAGCGATAGGGCCAGGAGGCTCTCGAAGGAAGCAAGAGTCTGTACCAGCAGCAGCAAGGCACACAAGGCCGCCCGGGCCGACACACCTCCCCCAAAGAAACACAAGGATCGCGTCGCAGTGACACAGCATGACGGCATGACGCAGCCGCACCCAGCAAGACCACCACGCCACCACCCATGCGACGGCAGACGACAGCAAAGCCATGGAGCTGATCCTGCCCAGGACTCGAAGCAGCAGCACTAACGTCACTGGTGGCCTCCCCTCCAACCAGCACTGCGGTGCCTATGAGCACACAACCAGTCTGTGGAGGTCCTTGCGCCCACCAGGATCGGGAGCAAGGCACAGATCAGCAAAGGGGGGAAGAGCAGGAGGGGGAGCTGGGAAGAGCAGGAGGTCCCTGCTGTAGTGAATTATAGTGAATTACTCAATTTCATAAGGAAATCATGGAAGACAGAAACGCCGCTGCACTCGGAAATGCTCCAAAATTGAGCCTCGAATTGAGGTATTGATTGCAATTGGTATTGCTTCGACGTCAACCTGCTCCGCAAAGGGTAGTTAACTAGCATTTTTAGTTTCTTTGTGGGTGGGGGCGCGTTGGAGGGGCAAAGAAGCGCCACCTATTGGCTGCAGCTTCCGCACAAAACAGAACGGCTACCCATTTCCAAGCAGATTCTGCCAGCAAGCCCGCAGCCACGCATCTTGTCGCAACTTAAATATGTTGCTGTATCGTGCTTGTCGGTTCTCAGCTGCATGTTGATGTGTCTGCAAGAAAGAAAAGAACAGGTACATGCTTTGTTCATCTACGGGTCGTCTCGTTCTCATTCGGTCGATCTGCGGACCTGCGCGAAAACATCTGAGCCCACGATCGCTGCAATAGGTACTAGGTGGCATGTGGATAGCAGTTGATAGTTTATGATTTGAGGGTGCAAGCAAGTATCTCAAGTTATGTGCACCTGTTTGTCACCAACATGGGCGCAGCATGTCAGCAAAAATCTACGTGGCCGATCGCATCCTCTACCGGGATGTCGGATAGCAAACTACTGAGCGGTCAGCAGATGTCACGACATATCCCAGCCAAGGACTGGAGCCCTTTCAACCCCGCTGAACATGTCATCGTCAGGGGGCAGGTGCTTGAGCGATTTTGCGCATGTACGATACCGTCGTGGACCTTCGGTCTAAGAGCACACTGAAGTTGACACAGGAGACCCGCACGGTTTTTGGTCCGACCCTTTGCTATCTGTATAGTTGTTGTTTCTGCAGCATTTCTGCAGCAGAAAACCATGTTCAGGTGCACATGCAACGTCTGGAACTGGACACTCCACCTCGGCCGCTTTTGTTGCAAGACTTGCCCATGGCCAACAGACTTGACTCAACAGACATCAACAGACTCCACGTCACCCGTTGCCGAGACCCGAAGGTGGTGCCATGCAGGCTGTCCCACGCTTTGGATTTGGTCGGCTGACCTCTCAGAGATTCTCCGCGTGCCAATGTTTGTTTCGGGCATTCGCAAGCTGTCCAACCTGTGGAGGTCCATCCAATACTGCGGACACAGCCTGTTCGTCATCACTTGTGGCAACAGGGGTGCTGCTGGCAACGTGTTCTGCTGTGACTGTGAGCTGTTGGGAGCCAGTCCGACCTGTGCAAGAAATAAAAGTCCCCTGTGCAGCATTGGTTTGAAGCCCTTTTCGACTGACAAGCCACACAGGGGTGTGGAGCGGCGAACCTCCAAAACCCGGGCGTAGGGCGGAGGCGGCAGGGAACATTCTCGGACAACCCACGCGTGTGCTGCTGCTAGTCGTCAGAGATTCCACAGCAGCCGATCGATCACGTCAAGATACGCCAAGATAAGCCAAGAGTCAAGAGTAGTTGAGAACTAAGCTGCTCTTCCGTTTCGACTTCGACACTGTTCCAACATTGCCATCCGAGCGATGCCATCCAGCAGCACATTTTCATCTGTGAGCTTTCAGTGTTAAAGGTGGCTGGGGCGACACTGAACTCTGGCTCTCTGCGATGAAGCATGAAAGCTTTTGTCTTTTTGTCTCACATTGGTGTGAGGACTGTGTGTGTGTGTGTGTGTGTGTCTAAGACTGCCCCCTGACCCTGCCCAATTTTCATTCGTAGGTGCGTGCTTGCGTGCGCTTGGTGTGTGTGTGTGTGTGTGCACTGCCAGCGCTATAGAAGCGATTGTGCACAAACGGATCTTGCAGGGCTCATCTCGAAGGAGTCAGTCCATGAAATGAATGCAGGTCGGTTCGGAAAGAGCGCAGTAACGTCAAACACTCAAATTTCCTGCTTGAAACGAGCAGTACGTGTTAAGGCAGCCAAGAAAGCCTGCAGTCAAGTTGACCAGCATTGATGAGATGTTTGGTTAGTGGCGCCACATTGCTTAAAAGGATGCAGTTCATGGTGATTCTGATGAAAATGCTGCGTTCGCCGCTGAGACGGCAGAATACAGCAAATGCTGACATCTTGTAGGCTCTGTGGACTGCTTGTCGGGGACGTCCTTTCAAGATGGAGCAAGATGCAGCTGAGTTAAAAATTCGAATTGGTGCAGTTAAAGAACACGTAGTGGCTTGGGGCTCAAAGTTGTCCGGGGTGGATGTAGACATGTGGCGAGGTCATGGAGCACTGGAAGGGAACCTAGTGACCCAGTCACAGCAAAAATTTTCGACCTAGAAGATCTGAGACTTTATATCAACAGGAGCAAATATGAATCAATCTCTTACAGCCTGGCAGGTTGCGATGCAGTGGCTACGACCACGAAACGTGGCGCAGCATCAGCATCTGAACGTTGGCAGGCCCACATGAGTACGAGCGAGCTTGGGCATGGCACCGACAAGTCAGGGAGTCCGAAGTAACGAAACATGCCACGAAGCAAATGAGAGCGGAAGCAATCTTCCAAGGGAGCAAGAGATGTAAGAAGCCTGTGAGGCACAGATTCTGAATGAAGATGAATTCAGCCTAATTTAAGCCCCCTCTCACGGCGTCTCACGTCGGCCCAAGGAACTCATGCAATTGTACTGTGCTTCAGAACTTCAGCTCTCAGCAATCGGACTTCCGACGTTGTAGAGGACCGCGGAGTTCATGGTGGCCTCACCTGCGGGCAAGTGCACGTCAAGCGAGGTCGAGGAACTCCATTCGCTAATTTGTCAGCACCTGCGGTGTGCAGCGGTTCCTGGCTACCTGGTGGAGTCCGTGGAGCGGAGCTTGGAGCGCAGCTTGGAACGGGTTCACAATCCAACATTCGACAGATTCGACAGCCAATTGCTGCAACGGTTTCGTCAACTCTATCCCGGTCACACAGAGCCGGCAGAACCGGACGGCACAGTGCGGGGCGCAGACACCACAGGCACAGTTCCTGCTAACATACCCAGAATCAATGAGAGCTCAAGGAGGTGGAGCTGGATGCTGACCATGCTCGGGGTCCTGGCGCTCAGTCTGGTGTTCTCACCATGCATTACTTACAGCGAATGGTACATCGACGAGCTTTTTGCGGCGGTTCGGAATGCTGACGCTCGAGGGGAGACACCTCTTCCAGAGCTTTTGCGGCACGATTTTTGGGGCAATTCGCTGCAGGGTGGCTGGACCCACAAGTCCTATCGGCCCTTGGTTGTTCTTTCCTATGTAGCGCAGTACTGGTGGAATTCCTGGGATTTCAGGCCGCAGCCGCTGCGGGTGTTCAACGTTGCGATTCATGCTGGGAACTCCGTTTTGCTCGTTCTGCTGCTCAGGCGTTTGCATGTTCCATGCACCTCAGCTTTTCTAGCTGCCGGTCTTTTTGCCGTTCACCCTGTGCATGCGGAGAATGCAATTTACCTTGTGGGGCGAGCTGATTCGATGGCCACATGCTGTTGGCTACTTGCCTGTTTGTCGTGGCGCCCGCTGAAAACAAGAAGGTTTCTTTCACACACTTGGCGCATCGGTCTGGTTTCAATGCTTGCGGTACTGGGAGGGTTCTGCAAAGAAAGTGGCTTCTGTGTTTTGTTGCATCTTGCCGTGGTGGAACTACTCGGGCCATGCCCATTGAGTGGCTCGCTTCCCCTTGTTGGTATTTTCTGCGCAACGTTTCTCGGACGAAGCTGGATCACATCGGGCACATCTGCCGGCTTTTCATTCGTGGACACCCCCGTCCAATACCGCAGTGACCCATTTGTACGCGTAGCGACATATCTCTACTTTCACTCGAAATATGCGCAACTCATGGTCTTTCCATGGACCCTGTCCTGGGACTATTCGTACAATGCTCTACCAGATTTGCAAACCTGTCACGACCTTCGCATGCTTGGAATATGCGCCGCATACCTGACTCTGTCGGCTTTGGCTGCATTAGCATGTGCCAGGAGAAGCCGAAACATTCTGATTGGCCTCAGTAACATCGTTATACCTTTTGTGCCAGCCTCCAACCTGTTTTTCATCGTAGGCGTCACTGTGGGCGAGCGCTTGTTGTATCCCTGCAACGTTGGAGCAGCCATTGTCATCGGAGCACTGTGTACGCCAGCCCCCGCTGCACGTGGTCTTCAGATTCACTCAGCAGGCAAAGATCCGGAGGAGGAGCGGTCCGCGAAGTCTCGTTCGAAGCCGCGTTGGCTTGCGATATTCAAGGTGCTGCTGATGGGAGGCCTGTTGGTTTTCACATGGCTGGCAAGGATGCGAACCTGCCAATGGGCTTCCCGCGAGCTCCTGTTCGGGGCAGATGCCAGAAGTTACCCTCAGTCCACCAAGACCCGTCACCAGTTTGGGACCCACGGAAGCAGAGCAGCCGAAACTCAAGGCTTAAGAGATGTATAAATTGTCTACTCCTGACAGCTTATGTGGGCCTCAGGACCGTCCTTCACAAAATGGAGCGCTTCAGTGAAGCGCTGTACCATTTCGAGGCCGCAGAAGAAATTTACGTGCCGGGTCTCAAGATTCAGCAAGCTTCAACGGAGCAGGGGGGTGGGGGTCTGTTTTTCGGCTGCAATGCTTCTCAAGCTCCTTCGTCAGAAGCAAACTACCGAGGACGGTTCCGGACTCACGCAGTACTGCATCGGTCAAATTCTGCTGGAAACCGGCCGTGCCCGAGAGGCTGAGGCCAAGTTTGAGAAGATTCTCTCAGGGTTGCGTGGCTGCATTGGATCATCGGATGATTTGGAAGAGGTGTAATTGTAGTTCCAGTAGTTCGAGTGCCCAAGTTACGCTGTCCTTGGAGGCTTTAACGATTGGCTGCGCAGTGCATAGAAGATGCCAACAAATGCTGTCAGGCATGCACTGGGATTCGGTTCTCACAACATCTTCTCCTTGTATGTCGACTACGGAGCCTTGCCAGCAAGATGCATGGCTGAATGCCAGATGCACGTTGAATCTGTTCGGAGGCCGACAAAACCTGATTGAACGTGTAAGCATGCTTTGGGGTGCGAGGCTTCTCGATGGTTCTGCAACAACGCTTCGAAGAAGCGGTGGATCCGATCAAGGAGGGACTACGCCGCAATGAGGATGTTCCTCATGGTCTCAATGCACTCGGTTGCCTTGCTGAGGTTACGTAAATGGAAAACATTACAAGTTGTGAAGAAGTGCATGCTGCTGGCTGTACAATTGGTACTAGACATGGCCATGCCAGCAGCTCCTGGAACAGCAAGGTTACTCGTATCTGAATCTGGGCAAGACGCCAGAAGCCATCGAGGCTTTGGAGCTAGGCCTCAGATACGATCCAGGAAATGCCTCTCGCAGGATCTTTGCACGGTTTTGATTCCTTGAATAGATGGTACATTGATGTATGTTTTCAAAAGCAACAAACATTTCTTGTGAATGCAACCGCAACAGGCTAACAAAGTACGCACGGACCTAGGGGTGGCCGCGCCCTGTCCGGGAAGCCGTTCTCGGACATTGCCTTTGGCAATTGTAGTTGGTGACTTGGGCAGAGCGTCTGTTGCCGGTCCAATTCTTCCAAGCTTCACAAGTTTCTTGGGGCTTGTGGCTTCTAAAACTTTATGACTCTAAGCTGAGAATGCTCACAGGCTCTGCGGGCAAGACAGCCAATTGAAATGCATCCTCACATGCACCACTGCACGCCGTACCTGGCATCACAGGCTTATCTTGAGAACAACTTGGGCGTCGCCAACGTTTACACAGGGCAGCTGAACGAGGGTGCTGTCCGCATGGCAAAAGCAGCTCAGCTGGAGCCCGGAGTGCCTGCATTTGCGCACAATGTGATGCTGCTGCGGTCTATGGCAGCTGCTCGCCATTCACGTCCCAAAAGTTTTGTGCTTTATTGAGTTAGAGTATGTTAGAGCTGCGAAAGATGCTTGTTTCATTGACAACCAGCCGCAAAAGTTGTTTGCAGGACACGGGCAAGTGGCCGTCGAAACCTTTTGCACTGGAGCTTTTCTACAACAGAGGTATGTAGGCAACGAGCCAGTGTGCGATCGAGTCTGGCATAGTCTGGCCGTTACCGGGACGATGGAAGCTAATGCGGTACAAATGCCATGCCGCGCACATGCCCATCACCCTGTTTGCCCAGACAGTTGTTGAGCTGTACTACTGCCAGGAATTGCTTCATGCTTAGACAGTCAGCAAGAGCTTGGCTGCAATGCATTTGAGCTTATCCTTGCAGGCTGCAGGAGTCAGTTGCTGGTGGGATTTGCACCCAAATAGGTGCCCGGGCTGTTGAGTCCCACTTGCCATCGAGCCACCTTGCTCTCTTGGCCAGGTCCTGGCACGTACATGGCTATGCCTGTGTCTTACTCTTCATGACTCCTCACGTCTTCACGCATGTCTTCACTATTCCTGGGGCATGTTGCAGATGTCATGCAATGAAGGTGTGCTGTTGACTACTGATGTTGCGCACTTTGCATATGTAGGAGTATGTGAAATCCTGCCCAGTGTCTTCAATCTGCCCGCGGAGTTCTTTCGCTGATGTGCACAAATCATGCCCGCGGCCGTCGCCACGCATTGCCGATCACACACTCCTTTTCCCGACGCCCATCTTACAGTCTCTCGCGCGGGTGCACGTCGAAATACTTGCAGGCCTTTATGGTGCCTCCGCGGGTCTTACGGGTTAGCCGCAAGCTTCTCACAGTTTGGTTCCAGGCTTCTTGCCCTTTCAACATCCCAAACGTTTCCAAACATTATTCTGGCTACACACCTCGGTCTCTGGTTTCGGGTTGTGCGCAATTGAATCACCCCAGCTCTAAGGCTCGAAGGCTTGAAGGCATTGTCAGACAATGCCAATGCAGGTGTGAAGGTTTGGCTCCGACACTCCTTCAGGCCCTTCAGGATGTTCCGTTTACACCGTTACACCTCACTCGTTCAAGTTCTGGTTCGTGAGCATCAGAAAGACGATTGTGCCGGCGGGTGTCTAGCTGCAGGCTTGGGGTCCCCCATGGCACTCTGCAACCCCTACGAGTATGCTGTTGTACTTGCACAGGGAACTTTGCGGACACTTTAAAGCGTAGCTGTGATGTTCAGAAAAGCGTCAAGCATAAACACAGCAAAACAAAGCCTGATCGCAGCAAGGGAGAGAGTCAAATTCAGGTTTGGTTCTTTTTCACAATCGTTAAGATCATAATTGTAAACGCTTGCGCGCGCCGCCTCGGCAGCCGGGCCGGTCCGTCACAAAATTTGGCACGGGGGGAAGGGTTGGGTTAGGGAGGAGGAGACCGGATTCCGTGTCTGCTTGTTCCAAGCGCTTCTCGGCAGGAAGCCGAGGCGAATTTTGGTATTTTGATAGGCATCCCTCGGCAACATGTGCGAGGGAGCTTCACAATCACTACCCGCACAATATCGGCGATCCTACTCGGCCTCTCCTCCCACAACATCCTCCCACCCAAGTATGCATCACACCATATCACACCAGGGAGTCCTTCATGTCAGTGTTCGTGGAAGGCACAAGACCGGGAAGTGAAAGGGCCGGCTCCTCACCTCCACCCAGAAAGAAAGTGGACACCCCCAAAACCTCACTATCGAAATGATCAGGGAAGCCATCAAAAGAGAACCTCGAGTAGAGAGGCACCAGTTGAAGGGAGAGTTCGTTAGGCGAGGGGAAAGGGGAGGTCCAGGCAGTAGCCCTTGCGCAAGCGGAACATTGACTCAACAAACAGCTCCCCCGCACCCTCCGGCTTTGCACGATCTCACCAGTAAATACACAACAGGCCGAAACCATCACCCTCATCGAGCACACACACACACCGCAGGCTTCTAGTCGTCGAAATTCCAAAAGCACAAGAGGGCAACAACAACAGGAGGCCTGCACTAATGATGGGAGGCTGGGCGAAGGATGCACCTGCCAGTGTAACCTGAAAAATGCGTTGGCGTTCAACCACAGTGGAGGCGCGGGAGATGAAGTGCGGGAGCGTGTCTGTGCAGTTATTCAAAAGTGCGCAATGCCTTGATGGTTCACCTGAAAACCTAAAGTGCGGCATGTTGCAAGGGCCCCACCCACCGGGACGGTGTGGTTCAAGGCTCACAGGTAAATTCGGCTATACTGCGTCGCCATCCACACCATCGAGCAAGGAGCTATGAACCCGTAGATCACCACAGCAAACAGCACTGCTTCACTCCAGGCCGATCATCCAAGCAACCTTTCAAGTCGCCGATGTGGGCAGGCTCATGGCGTAAACTGCGCTTGCGCCATGCTACTATGTTCCACGCTCATCGTCATTGGCTGTGACTGACTACGAGAGGTGTTCGGTGTTCTGCAATGTAGGACTTCATCACTTCCATAGTGCGCCAGATTGGCAAATTGCCCTTGGCAAAACAGAGCGAGAATGGAGAGGCATGCTTGGCAGCGCCGCCACTCTGCACTCCTCAAAGGGGTCCTCGCCACCACTACATGATACTTCGGGGGCAATCATGGGCAACCCACAACACGAGTTGGGTGGTATTGTGGATCATCACACAGATGATGCAGAACAACAGCGCAGCTTTTACACCCAAATGCGTTATCCGGATGGATGCCAACGAAGCCATTTTATGACGCGCACGAACTGGGGAGTCCACCATATTCCACCCATTTCCCTGACAATAACCCAGCGTTGGCAGTTTGCAGGCTTGAGCACCTCCTCAGTAAAGGTTGTGACAGATGGAACGGTGCGCAGCGTTGGCGCAATCAAGAAAAGATCCAAAAGGTACTGTAAACGTTTCTTCTGCGATGGTTTGTGCCGAGGTGCCGAGGCTGGCCAGGGTGATTGGCATTGGTTTGTGCTCTACCTCTATGTTGGACAGTCCGTGGAAAGTCATGGCTAGGTGGCTAGGCGTGTGGCAGAAACTATGGAATAGATCAGGAGGCACTGTAAAGTCAAAGTGTTTATGTGGGGAGGAGGGAAATCTTGTTCGATCCCCCTCTTCACTGCAGGAAGTCCTGTAAGGGCGTTGTAACCCTTGGTCAGACACATGCATACAATGCTTACACGCGTACTTTCCGAATTTAAGTGTTGCACTCTCTCCCCCCGGTAAGAAGTCCATCAATCACAGGAGGTACCGTTTTCGGGTGGGGAAGTGATGTATTTTCTTTCGTTCGCGGGGAGTAGAGGATCAAAATTTAACGAGCAAAGTCGCGAAAAAACCCCGACTTTACCGAACCACACAGGCCTCCGATCCGGGGCGTGCCGTTCTTTCATCGCTTTTGGACGTCTGGGCTCGCGAAATTCGAAACTGTCGTCGCTGTCGTATGCATGGGCTCATGTGGTCTCTTTCGACGTTTGGGATCTACGCTGGCATAGTATTTACCCTACTCACGTGGCAAGTTCGGTGTTCATCCCGCATTTCCCCATAAAGATGGACCCAAACTCCTTGTGATCCTTGTTCTGATTTAATTCCTGGAGATAGGATTCATGGAGGACGGCACACCCAATTCAATGGGTCTGCGATCTAGGCACCAGCCCGTGTCACGTGTGCCGTGGTTTGCAAGCCGTGAGGCAGGCTTTGAGCATGCGGTGGCTCAGGTGCGGATTGCACATGCTCTCAACTGCCGGTAGATGTTTCACCTTCAACGAAAGCAGCGTCCTGAGCAACCTCCTTTGGGGGCTTGGAATGGTCTGGCTGAAATGTGCAAGAAGTGCATTCACGAGGTGCGTGCTAGGTTGCGGGGGAGGCTTAGATACACATTTGTTCAACAGCTGAGGCGGGGACGGATATGCCAGAGGCGAGGGTTGCGGACTCCTTTATTTGAAGGCCTGAGTCCAAGTACGGGCAACAAGGGTCAGAATTACAATTGGGATGTTCCATGCCCAAGGTTCCAAAGCTTCTGGAGCGCATAGTGGATCATAGTGGCATAGTCACTGCATGGTCACGCAAACGGCTTGGAATAGCTTGATGGATTTGATGGCCTGATGACTTGGTTTTGTTGTTGTTCAAATTTGGTTCGAAAGTATACAGGGCAACAGCAATTCATGCGCATGCTCTGCAATCAGCCAGCCAAGTTGCGGAGGGGCTAGCGTGCTACCTATGTTACGCGGGCAGATGGGATATGTCATGCAGTTTGCTGGATGATTCATGATGGTGCCGACTATTTGGCGGCATTTCTGCGGCCACTCGACGTCTTTGGTCATGAAAGGATGCCAAAGGTCAGGCCACATGTTTTCATCCTGGAAGGCCGTTGTGTCAAGTCCTGTCAAGTACATTCAGTTATGGTCAAATTTAACTTCGAGTGACAAGTGCGTTGGTGTCAGCTGCTTGAGGAATGCCGCCGGTCACGTTCTCCCTGCTTGGCTACGCTTCTTTGATACCGCTGAAGATGGCGATGGTCACGTGTCCTTGGAGGTTCGGAGATTGTTTTGAGATGTTTCGAGAGTTTCGACATTCTACAGTAATCGTTTGCGATTTGAGGGTCTTCCTTGGACACTGCATGCGCAGAGGAATTCATCACCGCCATGCGGAGGATACTTGGCTATACTTGGCTCAGGTCAGGGAGGAGCGACACAGCGCCTAAGAAGCATGAAACCGTGAGCAAGGTCTTCTAGCGAAAGGCACCGGCAATGCAAGTAGGCCAAACATGCCATAGCCAACATGATACAAGACGTACATGGCTGTGCAGCCGCAACAGTGCAAGCACTGCCTGCACAAGAGTTTCAGACTTGGAGCACCGTCTATCTGGCAGATGGGCATTTAAGGTTGCAATTCACGGGAGATGCTGAAAGAATCTTCACACAGATCGACGTGACATGGCGTGAATTGGCTGTGCTTCACCGCTAGCGAGATTTTGCAACACTTGCAGCGGCACACGCTGCATGGCGCGGTCATGTGCGGTCATGCTGTTGGGGCGGAGTGGCCAGGCAGACGAGTCAGGGTTCCTAACGCTCTACGAGGCCCGCCCAAAGGGAGAGGTTGAGAATGTCTGCTACAAGCCGTTGATAAAGCTTGCGAGATCTTAATTGCCTGTGTGCAGGTGGACGGGAAGGGTGCTGATCTTTGGGCGGCCTTCCGTGCCTGGTGCGCTGAGACTTTCTCAAGCTCCGACGACATGGCTACTTGGCGCATCAACCTGAAAGCACTTCTCTGGGAATGCGCTTTCAAGCCGAGCGGATGCAGTTTTTCTATGGCGCGAGCGTGGGTTAGCGACGCGTTTCGTGCTCAGGGCACTTGTTCAAGCTTTGTGCTTGCGCCCAAAAGGCTGCAAGACGTGCGCATACAGCTCTGCACAGAACTTGCCGAGTCTGAAGACACGCCTAAAGTCACTAGCAGAAGAGGGTTTTTAAAAACCCTCTTCTACTAGTGACTAAAGCGCAAGTCAATCTGGATATCTGCACCAGTGCAGCAACTTATGTGCCAATATGTACACCACACTACACCACACTCCAGCTCCGAAGGACCTAAGGATGCCGTCGCGCCAAGCCTAAGCCTGCACGCCGCTTGAACGTTCATGAAAATGCAAGATGCATTAAGATGCATTAAGATGCATTAAGATGCATTAAGATGCATTAAGATGCATTAAGATGCATTAAGATGCATTAAGATGCATTAAGATGCATTAAGATGGCCCAAGGTCGCCCAAGGTCGCCCAGATGCACAGGTTTCCGTGTGAAACTCTTGCCAGGAATCTGTTGATAGTCGAAGTGGCATGCTTGCTCCAGGATGTTAGAATGCCCGCAACGCCGGCATGCCGTGCCACTGGCGAGCATTGCCGGAATCTAGATCTTAAAGAGTGCCTTACAGTCTTGAGTTGAAGCATGCAAGAGCAAAGCACAAGCTCAGATTCAGAGTATGCGGAGCGTAAGCACGTCAATGTGTCGGGCATGGTGTGCGTTGTTGCGCAGGTCCTCCGGTGAAAATGTTGCCTCAGTGACATAGGGGAAAAACCCTTTCGACATGTGCCAATCCGGGAGGCACAAAAATCAAACACATGCTGGACCGCAGCACCAACCAGAACCAGCATCCCGATGCGCATGCGCTGAGCTGATGGCCTAACAATTGATATTTCAGATCCGTTCATTGATCTCCGCGCGAGGACGTGAACAGCGTCAACACTGTACGCAGATGTCCACAGTGTCAATGGCTTCGTTGCGTCAAGGGCGTCACCCATATTCATGGCGTAACGACCGGAATCCACAGTGTCAGAAGCGTTACAGTAGCGATTCAGGACAGCATCAACCAAAATGACGTGTTTCCTGTGGACCTCTTGGTCTTGGTGTGCAGCAGCTCCAGTTGTCGTTCAAAAGGCACAGTCGACCCCGCCACCGATTCTACAATGCCCGCCTGTGTTTCTAAGCAATGATCACCCTCCAACAAAAAGGTGGGGGAAGCACCTGGGCAGCTCTCTAAATTAGGGCCTTTGGGGTCCTTATGTTAAGGGGTGCTGTGCTGTGTATAGGACCCAAGAAGGGGCCCTGATTTGGACAACTCCCCACGTGGTGGGTTCCAACTCGCCCGCGCGCGCGCGTTTCGTGCTTCACTGGCACGCTTTCAGGTTGCTCAGCTTCGTGGGACCATCGTTGACTTGGGGCCTCCTGAAGGGGAGCGCCGGTTCAGGAAGCAGAGGAGCGCAGTGCCGCCAATCGAAGCTCAGCTAATGGTCTCGCCAGTGAGCATTCACTTGATTTCACAGGTACCAATATGCACTGCTGAAATTTTTACAGGGCGTCCCGCTGAATAAGGAAGCCACGTTCATCAAGGAACAGTTTCTGGAAAACGCCCCTCGGCATGGCTGGTTTCTTGGCTGCTATTTGCGGACGTTAGCAGTTAGCACATGTTGGCACATTGGGGCCACTATGGGCCATTGGAGGTTGCTTGACAGCTTGCAGGTATGGCGGATTTGAAGACGTGTTGTTCACTTGCATTGATCGAAAGCAGACTGGGATGCTCAGCTGCAAACTGCCGACACCAGCACCTGCCGACACCAGCACCTGCTAGCATCTGTAAAATTGCAGCCAAGGTACGTGACACAAGCTGACTTGCCTTGGTTTGACAAGGTACCCTGCCGAACTTCCTGACTTCGGGTTTGTCGTTGCAATCCGAAATGTTGCTCCTGTTGTGTCCCCATTCTTTGTCCTTCAAGGCCATGGAACAGCACCGACGACGGATGCAGCTGCGGCCAGCCACTAGCAGAGCGAACTTGAGTGGTGCAACATCGGGGTCTCCTCAGGGCCCGAAGAAGAATGCTATGCAGGCGCTGTTGGCTTTCATGAGCTTCCTGCGAAGCGGTAGCCTAGGGGGGAGCCTGATGCACTCCTGGCGATCAGCGTTGGATCGGGATGGGTACCTCTATGTCCAGAAGTCGGATATCGTTAGAGCGTGTGCTCAAATGGGATGGCGTGGGGATGTGTCGTCTCTTTGGAGCTGCCTTGATATCACAAATGGACGGGCTTCTCTGGAAGAATTCGGCTTCAAGGAGGCAAGGGCCCTCGCATTATTCAGAGACTGGGCGCTCAAAACCACGGGTAGTGTCAAGGAAGCGTGGCAAAAACTTCTTATGCTAGAGAAGATGTACCAACGCAAGCTTCGATCCACTGGCGCAGCCACGGACAGCTTGAATCGTAAGGCATGGGTGTATGCATGCAACAAGTTGACTCAGCCACATATGCCACCTTTCGACCCGAGCTTCTTGTTCACGGTGCTGGACTGGGAGCCGAACGGAAAACTCCAATTCAGAGATCTGCGCTTTCTAGAACTTTGGGAGCCGGTAGGGTGGCTGTCAGAGCAGCCGAGTCCAGGCGAAGCCTTGTCCTTCAAAACTTCCATGCTGTCCAAGTATGGAAATCACCCCGTGAAAGCTTGGAGGCTGTGCCTAGATTTGGATGGAAACGGAATTTGCAAGTGGTCTGCATTTAAGCAGGCCGCTGAACGCATCAACTGGAAGGGGGACTGTGCCAAAGCATGGCTAGGTCTGGACAGGAGAGGCTTGGGCTTCATCACTTTGTATGAAATTGATGAGGAAGTTGCTGAGAACTTGGCCCTGTTCCGCAGGTGGTGCTTCGCAAATTTTGGTGGTGTTGCTGTAGCCTTCCACGCTTTAGACACAGATGGTTCGGGAAGTCTCAGCGAAGAAGAATTTGTGCACGTCATTGAGGCTTCCTCCTTCAAGGGAGATGCACACGCAGCTTGGAGGTCGCTGAACCTGGAGGCCAGCGACATCCTGTCAGAGCGTGAGATGGACTTCCTGGATGACATGGAGCTGGATATGCTCACTGCGTACGTCTCTGCCACAGAAGCGGCAGACGAGCACGAAGCGCAGCAGCACGACATAGAGCGCAGCGATATAAACTCACCATTGTCCGACAGGCAGAGTATAGCAGCCTCGGACCATGCTGCGCACGAGTTTCGGCCTCTCCTCTCCACACTGGAGTCTTGTGAAGAGCTATTGTGCAGTGTGGGGCTGAGCGATTCACACGCGTCAAGCGTTCGCGTGGGCAATCTGCCAAGTCTTCCACAGATCCTGGATACAAGTGTTTATTTGCCAGTGCAGCCGGAAGCACCGACCACGAGCAAAGCCAAGCTTGTTACATTGGCACCAAGCTTAGTTTCAGCAAACCCAAATCTGAAGAAGGACAAAGAAAGGCTTTATGCAGGCGGTATTCCATACATGTCGCTGATTGGCCGCTACCTCACCAAGTGAGTGGCCCGTCGTCCGCAGCTCAGAAATGTCTGGGTTGGTGCGCACATAGTTCCTTGAGATTGTGAGTGAATGCAGGGTTCAGGGCTACAGGTTGAGGGTGCCATCTGCTACCTGATGTTCATGGATTGGGCACCGGTGACTGCTGGGTTATTCGGTTTCCTTTTTGCCCTTTGCGGCATTCAAGCTTCTAGGGCTTCGGGGTATCGGGTTTTACGACTTTATGGGTCAGGGTACAAATTGACAAAGAAAGGTAGAGGGCTCAACTAGGGCCTAGGTTTCCACACTCACTCTCGCACAAGGCCGGCAAGGTCTGAAGGTCAATATATGGTCAATACACGGTCAATTTCAAACAAGTTCGGCCATCCAAGCGGGTGTGAGGTAGCACAAACAAGAAGGCTTGAGGCGGATAGGGCTTAGGGTTTGAAATGTTGATGTTATGTCTGCGATGGAGTTACAATGAACCTGGGCATCATGAGCTCCTTCGCGGCACGCTCACCCACGCCTGGATGCAAAAAATGTTGATGCTATAGGGGTAAGACTCGGCTAATCCTCGCGTCACGGGGGAGATGGAGAGATGAGACGCGAAGAGAGAGAGAGAGAGACCATTTTGGCTCAAGTCGGGGGGAGGAACCCGCCCCCAAACCCTGGCTTGAGCCTGCCGCGCCGCTGGGCTCAAACCTCACAACCCTTGCCGGCACCTTAGAAACCCTTGGGGGGTTAGTTCAGGGGCACATGTCGACCAGTTCTTCGCCTGTGGTTTCGGGGGTCTGTTCCACCTTAACAGCCGAGCGAGGGGGCAGAGGGAGGCGCGCAAATTCACAATACTTAGGGAGTCCCTCCTTACCAGGAATTTAACAGTCATGACGAGGACCTTTCCAGTCTTCCTTCTTCACTTATCTACATGCAACATACTTAAGCAAAACACCGGGGGTAGTGCAACCATGGAGAGACCTGATATGGATGAGGGGGACCACAAGATCCACGCGGCTTTGGAAGCAATGAGGGGGGCTATCACATGGACCGCGCAGAAGTACACCCCAGGACAAGCCCAGCAGGTGAGGGAGAGGCGCCAGGAGCTCACCATTGCTAACATCGACATTGTCACCAAGTGGTTCTTGGCTAGTGCGGGGGTGCACCAGGACAGACCGTACGCATGGGAGACCCTACAGTCGAGCGAAGCACCACCACCACCTCCACTACAACCAGAACGTGAAGGCGAACACCGAGAAGGAGGGGGGGAACGACCATCCGGGCCATGTGCAATACCATCGGCCCAACAACAACCACCACACCGAGAAGAAGCTCCCCAACAGCAACCAGATGTGGGCACGCCAGGTCCTACCGCCAAAGAGCTACCGTCGGGAGGACATGAACAAAGGCCATGTGAAATACCATCGGCCGCGAACTCGCAGCCAAGCTCCACGACAACGTCAAAAAGCAAAGCCAAGAAGCCGAACACCGAAGGGGGAGAAGAGGACAAGGTGGAACGCGAAGCAGTACAAGAAGGGGGCACATCGCAACAAGATGACGGCGACTACGAAGAGGTGGAGGTTGACCCTGAAGATACAGCCACCATCCCCGGGGCAAGTCTGCAAGGCCATGTGAAATACCATGAGCCAATCCCACGCCGGGCGAAAACGTCACCACCACCATCGCCGTCGCCAACCAACAGCTGGGAAGAAGAAGAAAAGGAAGAAGAGGAAAGGGAGAAGCCTCCACACCGCGCCCAACAGCACCTAGGAGTCAGATGGCAAAGGGGACAAGAGCGACCAGCCGCCCCACATCAAACCCTCGACGACGACATGGGCAACATTGGGGAGACAGCCGGCGCATCCTCCACGACACCCGGGACAAGACCTACAGCGACCTCACCACCAACCGCATCAGAGAACAAAGGGAGGCGAGCCAACACGACGCCACCCAGCTGGAGCAAAACCAGAGAGCTGCAGGACAAACCGGGAGAGGTCACCGTTGCCGAGAAAGAGGAAAAAGACGAACGAAAGGGGGCCAGACAACCGCGACCAGGAAAGGGGCAACCTGATGGAGCAAATTCGACGAGTGGCTTCTCGATCACTTGCACACACCTCGCCGCGAGTATGACCGGCTGCACCATGGCTGAACGTTCACCGCTGAGAAGAGATGAGCGCTGAGCATGTAGAGGCACGGTCTTAAGTAGGGGGACCCATACCTCAGATGTGCAATTTTCCACTGTAACATCTCATGTCCAATCACCTCAATAATTCGGAGAGCGAAGCCTGCCAACTCTTTACAGACCGCAGGAAATACTCACTTTCCCTTCCCTCTCCCCTTGAGGGTGTCTGTTATTGGAGGGATTCAGGAGGTTGTTTGGTTGTTTGGGAGGGGGGAGGCCAATCCTTGCTGTAGTCCTTAGCCGGCACCAAGTCACCGAAATCTGTGACGGGGCCCAAGTAGCACGGGAAGGTTACAATTCGTGGGCGGGAACACCTCTCGATCAACGCCTCTACCATGCACGTTTTGCCTTCCCTTCCTTTTGTCCTAAAGAGGGCTTTTTCACCGACACTGAACTTCGGGGAGAGTCATACTAGGTATTGGTGTCGCTAACCTACATACTGGAATTAGATAAGGTCCTGGCAATCCCACAGCTTCAGTTCATCCACCATTCTGTAACGCACGCCTTCGGGCGGCCCCCTTGAATAAAGGGGGTTAGGTGCGCAGAAAGAAAGAAAGAGAGAGAGAGAGAGAGAGAGAGAGAGAGCGGTCTCCCTTCGAGGGGGATCATGTGCGCTGCAAGCAAGCAAGCAAGAGAGAGAGAAGAAGATGAGAGAGAAGAAGATGAGAGAGAGAGAGAGAGAGAGAGAGAAAATGGCAAATGGATACGAGCGATGGGGAAGCGATAGAGATGAGATGAAGAAAATAGACATAGCTGAAAGGGAGATACGCAGGAGACGAAAAGTGATGAGAAACTGTAGGAAAATGCCGGAGAAAGAGAGCGAGAGTTCACCCCGGACAGAGCAGCGGGCCAGCGCGGCCGGGGTCCTCTTCGGGGGGCCTCTTCGCTGGGTAGAAGAAGAAGAAGAAGGAGAGAGAGAGAGAGAGAGAGAGAGAGAGAGAGAGAGAGAGAGAGAGAGAGAGAGAGAGAGAGAGAGAGAGAGAGAGAGAGAGAGAGACAGAGAGAGAGAGAGAGAGAGAGAGAGAATGGAAGGAAGAGAGAGAGCGAGAGCGAGAGCGAGACCGAGAGGATAGCATCGATTCATCAAGAATCTGTTTTCAGGCATTTTCAGGTGTTTATTCTATTCTCTTCTTCTCATCTCGAGCACATTTTCTCTTTTATAATCTCTCGCCTATCTCATTCTCTCTCTCTCTCTCTCTCTCTCCATCTCCCTCTTTTCCTTCTTCAAGACTTGAGGGGCTCAGAGACCCCCCACGCCCCATCTGCGGTACCTCTCTCTCATCTTCTGCTCTTCTCCTCTCGTGTTTATTTCCCTTCTGTCTCTGCTCTATCTCTTTCTCTCATTATCTCCCGATCATTTTCCAGTCAAATATCTTTTTGGATCTGCCGTCCGCCTCCGTTTCATCTATTTCTTTCAGCTCCCTCTCGTCGTTATCGTTCATCTCCATGTGCCATCTCTCTCTCTCTCTCTCTCTCTCTCTCTCGGTGTGACTCGACGTGCATCTCATCTCTCCGTCCCTGTTCTCTTCTCCTCTTATTCCATTATTTCTCGCCAATCTCTTTCTCTCATTACCCCTCTTACATGGTGCTTACAAGTGCCTGCATATTGCTCACTGGGGGCTTACATTGTGCTTACATCGCGCTTACATGGTGCTTACATGGTACATGCACGGTGCTCACATAGCCCTTGTAGTTCTAATCACATGGTGCTTACATCGTGCTTTCATAGTGCTTACGTGGTACATACAAAGTGCTACTTATCACATGGTGCTTACATCGCACTTACATGGTGCTTGCATGGTGCCATGGTGCTTACATGGTGCTTATATCGTGCGTGCATGGTGCTTACATAGTATTCCCCTTCCGTACAACTTACATGGTACGTCCGAGGCTTAGAAGTGATTCCCATATCGGTGACACACACGAAGCAAGACGGCACCATTGCGTAGTGTTCTCCGTATACAATCGTATACAGCAATCTGACCTCACATCATGACCTCCAGTTCTGCCACTAACATCCTACTTATATGCATGTCTAGGCAGAGGGTGCCATAGAAGCAAGAAGTAAGTAAGGCCGGCCCCACGCCAACACCGAAAAAGCACTGAGCGTCCTTGCCACGCCCCTGGTCAATCAAGGCAGGCGTGCGTCGCATGTTCTTTTGATGGATGGACTGAGGTCGGAGCACAATCCATGACACCTGTTTACGTCATGGTATACCGATTTGGTTTTGCACAAGGCTTCCTGGGCTAAACCTTGCAAACCCCACCAAAGTGTATGAAACGCGCGAGGATAAGAGCATTGCACAGGTTTTGTATGTGGGTTCGTTCGCCCGACCATCAAAGGAGGATGCAGGTGACTAGAAAAGTGGCGTCATTCATATGTGGGGGAGCGTCAGCCACCAAATGCAATCGGTTTTCTTTCCGCAAGTTGCCTCAGAGTGCTACGACGACTCTGTACCCAAGGGTTCTGAGTGGTAAGAGAGTGGCTCGCTCTTTAAGGTGACTGGCTGCAAATTATTTTGTGGCCGCTCCGGGAAGGGTGGTCCTAGTGTCCTCAACAGCGGAATGAGTACCGCCCTCCACCCGCTGCATTGACAGTTTTCCGCAGCACGTAGGCACCTATGCAGAAACGAAAAGATGGTTGTTTCTGGGGTCGCCTAAGGTCATGCCCGTCGTGCCTACACGGGGATTCCGAAAGCTCTAGGCTGTACAGAGCCAAGGCAACCCTGAGCTGCGAGCCAAAAGGCTATAGCCTGCCAGGATGAGGTCTGGTCTGTTTCTGGACACTTGCGACGGAGTAACGCATGCTTAGTCGCTCAGTCCAAAAAGTGCAAGGCACTGGGCAGAGATGCGTGCGCACGTGCGCTTTTTCGAGATGTGCACACTGTCACCACCGAGGCCAGCGCAATGGAGGTGGATATGTATGACCAACTCTCATGCCTTCTGGGCTGCTGCATCAATCAGGACTCCTGATTTTAAACATCAGCAAAGTGAGACCATGCAGGTAGCGGTAGAAACCTTGCAACCCGGAGCAACGACCCCGCTTGTTCCCAGCACATGCGTGTCATGTGTGAGTGTGAGCAATACTGCGCAGAAAAGAGCAGACTGAGCTTCCAGGATGGTCGGAGTGCTAGTATGACGGCACCCAACGGCCCGTCGCAGCAAGCTTGCATTGCGGCGTCCATGCGCGAGGCCAGTGCCAGCATATGACGCAGTCTCGACTGTGACTCGACTCCTCGACTCACCTGGACTCTCCTCGTAACCGCTTCTTGCGCTGCATCTGAGACAAGCGTCGCACATGTAGGCAGGAAACAGGGCGAGCGACATCAACTTGGCAGAGTGCCATGGAACAGGCAAGGCGGCAACGTGATTCAACAGGGCAGTGAAGACAAGTGTCATCCTCTTGTGCCGTTGAGCGCCAGGAACAGCTCTTGGTGATCCTATTGAGGTTGGGGCTCTCAAGAACGTGCACAGCTTAAGGGCCAGCAAAAAACGCAATGAATGTAAATGTAGTGAATCCCGCTTGCGAGCGTTCAGGATAAAGCAAGCAGGAATGCGGATTGCATGCCAAGGTCATGCATCCGCGAGAGACTACACTCGCTTTGACAAGTTCGAAGTCCAACATTGGGCACTTGGAGGGCAGCGCAGTTGCCTCATGATAGGGGACGAGTATGGACAAGTGCAGGCTCAGATGCGATTACAGAAGAGTGAGTTGTGGGCTACAGCAACAGCGACTACAGGATGTATGGGAGTCCAGTTTCGGCCCTGTTGCCAGCATTTATGCCAGTACGAGGCTGGAATTGCTGGCTTCTTGAAGTGCGCCACGTGCTGAGACGTGACCGTCACTCCAGTCGCCCCTTTGACGTTCCATCCGGGAGAATGCGTTGCTTCTGCCCAGGTTCTCATGCTAATGGCTGGAACATGCCCGCCGAATGCACACCTATATCAGTCAGACACTGAGCAGCGCAGCCACCCTTGCAAGCAAGGTTGCGTAGCATGAGTGTTCTGATTCTTCTGGTTCGCAGAGTGCGGCTCATTTCGTTCCCTTGCTGCCCGTGATTTTGGACGGGCGACGAAGGAAAAAGCCAGGAAAGCACGGTGGCCACCCATGCCTCCATTATCCTCCATCATCCTCCATCTGCGTCTGTCCCGACATTTCCCGCAGGGTGCGAAATCCCAACATGGTGATTTCGGGTTCTGCAGGAAGTTCAACAGAAGAAGTGGGTGGGGGTCTTGCCGGTTTCTGCGGTTGCCTTGCGTGCGAGCTCCGTGTTCCATGCTGTCAGACGCGTCGCTGTCCTTGCTGGCAGCATGACAGCAGGACGACAGCAGGCTCAGCAGGCAGGACAAGGTCAGCAAACGACTTGGCCACGAACCCTGACATCCCCTCGGCCGTGTTCCTTCGCATTTTTTCGCATCTCTTCGCTCGTGCGAAATCCGTTAATCACTCCACTCCGAATCACTCTGAAGTTGCAATAAAGTCACCTAATGCTCCGCTTTTGTCGTTCGTGGAGCACTTTGGGGGTGGGAGGGGGGGGAAAGGCCAGGCCCTTCTTCCCTCCCCTTTGCTTTGATGTATTTGTCGCCTGTGTTATCTGCACACTTGCTCACCTTGCCTTCTCTGTCCCAAGTAGGAAGCGTCTTGCGCAGAGGTCCCTCCTGAGAGTTTTCAGAGTAAATGCACCATGAATACACGTCAGCGACGGGAGAACCCAAACTTCCAGATGCGCACGAGCGGCTTCTGGATGGTGGGCGGGCGAGCGTGTGCAAGTGTGCGGGGACAGGTTTTGGGTAGGGCCGGGTTCGGGGGGTGAACTCAAGGGGGCGAGGAACGGCACAAAAGCACCAGAAGCAGCTAGGATGGACTCGTTGATGAAGCAACTGCCTTTTGGAAAAAGGGGCATCGTGGCAGCTGTGGCTTGGAGATGGCGCAAGCTGCTCTAGTTAAGAGCGAGAGGTCTGGTGGATGAACCTTTACTTTGGGGTCGGTTCGTTTTTTGTGGTTGTTGGGTTGCTGCTTGGGGCAGTCCAGTGCAGCCATGGCATTCAGTCGTCGTGACACTGCTGGTGGTGCCAGCTTCGAACAGCCCTGGCCTTCAGTCGTCGCGACACTGGTTGTGGTGGTGGTGGTGGTGGCGACGGGGAACTGCATGTTGAGGTATTCCCCGTCACCACCACCACCACCACCACCACCACCACCACCACCACCACCACCACCACCACCACCACCACCACCACCACCACCACGACGACGGGTGGAATGTGGAGAGGCAGGTTGCTGGTTCGTACGCTGCGCTCCCTTGCCTCTGGCACACGGACAGGCAGGTCGCTAGTTGGATACGGTCCTTTCCCACTGGAATCTATGGAAAAGGCAGGCCGCTAGATTTGAAAAGCTCCTGGAATAAGGAAGGCCGGTGGCTGGTTGAATACAGTCCTTCCCCAATGGACCTGAAATCAAATGAAGCCCCCAATCTTGAACTGTGAAGCTTCAAATAACGCACTAGCCCCCGCACCAAATCCAGCACCATGGTTTAGCGTCCCCTGTCTTAAGCTCACCAGGGACTCTTCAATACCCCACAACAGCAACTTCAGGTTGAATCCTCACCTGGATGTGAAAGCCTTCCCGTGCTTCTTTGACACAGAGGTGCCTCGCCGCTCAATGCACAAGGGCACTTTGTAACCATTGTTGAGGCTTGCTATGCTTTTTGCATCACCGAATCACCGATATTTCTCCAGTGTCAAGACTCTTTTTCTCACCTCAAAAGTCCTGGCGCCATGGCGACGAATGCTATCTTGACCTCTCATGAGCTCCTTGGCTCGACATGGCATGGTTCAACCGCGCAGCAAGGGGGAGTTGTCAATTGTTTTTGCGAGTTTAGGACGATGTCCATGATCTGGGAAGATGGCCGGACGCAACAGCGGCAATCTGTTAGGGAGGTAAAACTTCGTGCAGATACTTTGGTTGAAAACCAGAGTGCCTCGGAAGAGATTAACGTGGCTGACATTTTCTGGCGGGTGGCGTTTACATGAGCCAGCCATGATCAAATAGATGAGGTGAGCAGAAAGCCCTTCCAAGAATGGACACCAAGTCGCATGAGGCCAGGAATGGCCAAGTGTGTTATTTTTTCGACCATGTGCATAAATGTGCAGTTTGCTCGAGAACTTGAGAGTGGCCGTAAAGGTGGTTATTGAGAGTGATTCCGATGAAGTCTGCTTCTGGCCTGCAATTTTAACACATTGTGTGAGCAACTTGATTGTTGTTGAGCACTGGTCATCTTGTGACAGCTCAACTTGCACAGGTGTGTGCTGGTGGGAAACCCCTGTTCCACGTGATCGCAAGCTGACGCGGGCTGTCACCGGATTAGCTGTGGGGGCTCTGGTCTGGTAGATCTGCATATGCCTACCACGGACGCATTATGACGCATTTGGGGAATTGTGACTTAAGTTGACATTCGCTAGTTCAGCTTTCACTGCCAGCAGTGGGGAAGGAAGCACGAATGCTGCAACTGTGTCTTGACGTGTCCTGTGGCTGAGCCGTTCCAGACCCTCCAACAGCATGTGTTCGGACCTTTCGATGTCCGCGATGCATGCAGTGCGAAGCATTTTGAACTTCCCAAGAGATTTATATTGTTGTCCTTGGGTGACGATATAAACAGGTTGGGCATACAGCCCTTTCAAGTCAAGAGCCTGGCACCTGAGCTCAGTGCTACCTTGCACAGGACAGACTTGCATTGCTGAACGAGTCATTGGGCTCTCCTTTCTTCACGGGACAACTGCTCAAGGGCATATCTTGAAATAGTTCTTGGCGTATGAGTGGAGTGGAGGACAAGGAGGTGCGACAGAGAGGTGCGCCATATTGGCCGCCAGATGACCAACGGCACCGTACAGAGCTCATGCAGAGCGTGCCTCTTGACAGCCCCTGAATTTGCACAGGGGGTGTCGAGACGGCTTATGCAAGTGGGACTGTCTGAATGCCTGCTCAAAGCTGGTCTTCAGGAGGGTTTGGCGAAAGGTCCAAACATGTCGTGATCATAAAACCTGCCAATTCCTCTGAAGCAGACGAGATTTGCCTGTGCAATGCAACTTGGATGCCACGCTGTGCCATGCTGTTCCGCGCTGTGCCACGTGTCAGGCGATCGACCCAGGACTGAACAGCGCCCTAACAGGCGCTCTCTGAGAGAGAGGGAGAGATAGATTTTCCAAAGCTGGGAATTCAGCTTAGGATGGGGGAGAAATTTGAGAGAACGTATTTGAGCGTGTTTTTGTCACAATTTCTGTGCCACATCCGAGGCGTGTCCTCCTTCGGCTTCGGTGGGACAAACGGTCGTTGTGACATCTGGGGAGCAGCCAGGCTCGTGTCTTGTCAGTCTCAGGGCACCATGTCGCATGGTTCGCTTCTCCGCAATGGGTCGCGTTAAATCTCGAAATTAGCGGGCTGCGGGTGTTGAGGGTTGAGTGACCTCAACCCCCTACTCAGCCCTACTCGCAGTGTAACAAGCCTCTGGCAGGTTCGGGCCCAACAAATGTGGGAAGGTAATGGAAGCTGAAGTGGACCAAATCTACACCCTGTGCTTGAGTCCTGGCGAGCATCTCCCACTGCCCTTTCTGAATTTATGAGCCGCGAGTTGCTTGCAATCGCACAGCTTGACCGCTCCAATCGTGACATGTTTGCACATGGCGAGGTCCAATCACATTGGGGAAGATTGACCACTTGACCGGCGAGCCTCTGTCACGGCGACTGGCAGCCATGCACAGGATTGTCTTTGCAGACCCCATGAAGTATGGACAGCCGCATTTGCAATCTTGTTCAGGGCCTCTTTCGCTCATATTTTGCATGCCAGGGGCAAGCGCAAAGCTGACGTCCTCCGAGATGAACTTGCAAGATACGATGTGTCTCGGTCGGAACCCCGGCCAACATGGTTTTGCCATTCTTCTCGCCTTTCGCCAGAGATTGCACTTCAATGTAGCCATTCATGCGCCCATATCAGAGACGGCCAGTTCGATGTCGATTCATGTTTAGAGTGGCTGCTTACAACAGGCATTCGCATGCTTTGAGATGACAATCGCAGCTCCCTTGAATCCAGTCCTGAGAGAGCGCCC
This sequence comes from Symbiodinium natans, assembly GCA_905221605.1. Lineage (NCBI taxonomy): Eukaryota > Dinophyceae > Suessiales > Symbiodiniaceae > Symbiodinium > Symbiodinium natans. The sequence continues at coordinate 238,595 of CAJNDS010002650.1, forward strand.
AACCCAGAGCGGTCCATATGCTCTTCGGGCATGTTCTGCCAAGCTGCTCCTGGAACAATCCACCGTGCTGTCATGTGCTGTCCTTGCTGCTTTGGATATTTCTCCATGGCCTGTGCATGGCATCGGAGAGGGGGGGTTGGGTTGCGCGGGATGCAGGTTCGTTCTTCTATTCTGATTGAGAGTCTGCGAAGTGGATCCGGACCCTTTCCAGCTTCGAGAGCTGTGACTGCACCCGACGCGGCAACATCTTTTTTGCTCGGCACGGGCGATCCGAAGCTTGGTCAGGGGGCGGTGGCAGGCAAACGGCAACAGAGAGTGGGAACAGCATCTCTTGAAAGGGTTGAGACTTTTAAGCAGCTTGGAGGGTCAGGCCTGGGGCCTGCAAGGCAACAGCAGGCTGAGCACCGCATTCCGGAGCCATTTTTCGTTTGAAGCGGGCATGCCAGAATCTCAAAACCTAGCCTTCCAATTCATCCTTTGTTTCGAAAAACGCTGCTTTGCATGCAGGCCAAAAGCAGGAGTCTGTGCAAAACGGTACCCCGCAAATCATACGTACCTACATGCCAGAGCTCTATGCAAATAGAACGAGTGTTTGTCATGGCTTTCTTTCAGCATCCACACTCTACAACAATGCAGAAGTACAGCTAAGCAGCCAGAGGTGCTTTGAAAATTCTGTGGCAGGAAGGGTTGCCACTGGGTTGCCAATACACCCCCATGCCACACACACACACAAAACACACACACACTATATATAAATATATGCTACCCCCCCCCCAGCGACCTACCCTTTTTAGGCCTTTTTAGGCCTTTTTAACAAAAAATAACAAAGAAGGCCCAAAAGTCGCGTAGTTAATCACCGGGTAATGAAGGACAGTTACTGGGACACCCACCTCACAGACCCCGATAAGCTAGCATTGGAAGAATCTACATTTTGAATCTGAAGCGGACAATGCTGTTTTTAGATGTTTAGATCAGTGTTTTTCTATGCAAATTGTGCGCTTCAAGGGCAATTAATGTTTTGTTGAGCAACTAATTTATACAATTGTGTTTGTA
>CAJNDS010002650.1:244647-328887 GCA_905221605.1 Symbiodinium natans
GGATGCAAAGGAAGAGTTTCAGCCTCAGTAGCACGGGCAGTGGCTCTAAGTTGAGAATGCAACGGTGCAATACGGTGCAATACGGTGCAACAGCTACTGCAGCTGCAAGGCTTTGCATTTTCCCGGCTGTTGATCGTGCTGGAGAGCACATTGCGATCGAAGGCCCCGGGGCCTGGCGCCGAGACTTTAACTGCTCTCACTGAGCAGTTTGGCAGTATGTTGGAGTTGCGTGCGCATGGGGAACTGAAGTTGATCTGCTTCCGCACAAAGAAGAAGCGGGCGTGGTTGTAACCACCGCGGCAATAAGTGGCTTCTCCCTGCAATGATAACGTAGCGCCAGAGCCACCATGCCAGCTATTTCGCACAGCTGAGATGTAGAATGCCAGCTGAGAGCAAGGCTGATCATTCCCTAAGCGCGCATCAAGGAGAGAGAAATGCCAGTGAGTCGAACGAGGTGCAGGAGCAGCAAGGATGCCCAAGTGCACCGAGTGTACCACTATCTGGACACTCGCCATCGATCGTCGCGTTAGCGTGCTGGCACGTGGCAACTCCGTCCACCTGGCTGCATGAGCCTGGGCGACTGTATTGCAGTGCGCATCACAGCTGGCAGGTGTCGTCAGTGTCGTCGACATTTCCGGATGTACCGATTGGAATCGTACGTCAGCATCCGCGAGACAACGGCTGTGAGCGTCAGGTACTGCTGCACTTCTCGCGCCTAGTTTCACGAGCAGAGTATGGTGAGTATAGGTTTGTGCTCTGCAGCGGCAGACTGCAGTTATATCTGAGCCATTGGCCCTCCACAGCGGCTCTTATGGCTGTAGCAATCTTCATTCGGTACTTTCCATCTGTGCGGTTAGAGCTGCACTACGATTCAGCATCGGATTCAGCCCGCGCTTAGTGTACGATAAACAGAAATAGTGCCCTTCTGCCATAGCCAGGTGGCTGTGAGGCTTCGCCCCGCCCCACCCATCACACGCATGATCATTCAGGTCAACCGAGAGAACAACAGATGGATCATTGATGGCCGTGACACGGAGCTTTCTGCAGGAACTGTCTTCCCTGCTGAGTTGAGCCGGTTGACTAACTTTGCTTGTGAGCTTTGGCCTGAAGTGCCCAGATCTGATGACAGGTGCTGCAGATCACCTTTAAGTTTAGCTTTGCTCTCGGCCACCGCTTTGCAAGCACACTATTTTCACACATCAATCATCGTCGAACAAGGTCCAGACCAGATGGCGCTGACGTGGAGAGAAGTCGGTGAGAAGTGCCGAACACAGATGTGCATGGAAAGCAAATGTCCAATTACGACAAGCAAACGTGTCCAGCAGAAAGCGGCATGTCCTGTACATTTCGGCTGGAAGGCAGCACAAGCATGGCATGTTTGGGTTCTGTTGTGACAAGCCGTTTTGGGCAAGCAAAGCACACAACAAGAATGTACTTTCGAGCAGCTCATTTGAAGCATGGTCGCAATGTACTTCAATCATACAATGAAAGATCGTCAAGCTTTACAGTTGATAAAAGGCTTAGGGCCGCAGAAATCAAGCATAAACCAATCATCTAATCAGAGCAGTTTAAATCCAACATAGATCCAAGCTGACATGGGTCGCACCCTGGATCAATGCGAGCTCGGGCCATGCGCGCTTGTTGTATGTAGGATGCAGTAACAGGGTGCCAAGACGTGCAAAGCATAGATATGCGTGCCGTCAATATCTCTTCAGCCCAGGAAAGAGTTCCAGCAGCAGCTCCGGAGCCAAAAAGCGCAGCCGTAGTGGCCGAGAAAAGGAGCAGCCGCATACAGTCTGTAGCCATCTGTATCCATTTGTAGCTATCTGTAGCCATCTGTCGCCATGTTGTGTGTCCACCTTTGGCCTGTTAATTTCCTTCGTTCGATGCCTCATGATGCCTCCCTCCTGTACTCACGCGTAGATGCCAGGGCTTGATCTGCTACCAAGTCTGCCGGCAGGAAAAAGTCAAGACCAAAAAGGATGCGAAGAAGGACAAGAAGGCGCACGAGCAGACTCCGCACTCACGACACAACGGTTTCGGTACAGGCCTCCCTGATGCCCAGTAAGGAGAAAGACAAAGACCGCAGGGAAAAGGATGCTGAGAAGGAAAAGGAAAAGGACAAAGCCAGAGATAAAGACAAAGTGAAAGAAAAGGATAAGGACAAAGACAAGGGGAAGGTGAGGGAGAAAGAAAAGGATAAAGACAAGGATCGGGAAAAGGCCAAGGACAAAGATCGGGACAAGGAGAAGGTCAAAGACAAGGACAAGAAGGACAAGGAGAAGGACCGAGAGAAGGAGAAGGAGAAACCGCGTGACAAAGACAGGGAACGGCACAAGGACCACAACAGTGCAGGCAAAGAAAAGGACAAAGTCAAGGACAAGGAGAAAGATCGAGATGCCTGGCTTAACATTTGTTTACGTTTTTTTGGTAAAGGTTTTCCGGCGAGATCTATGTCTGTGTCGCATGTCTATACCTAGGTTCCAGATCGAACTGCATGAGCTTGTGTGGATACTCGGAACTCTTAGAAAGCAACCAAGCAAGGACAGGGATCGAGAAAGAGGCCGTCGACGCAGCAGTTCATCTGATTCAAGTAGCTTGCCTGATCAAGGTCTCCCTGCCAAGCCGCCAAAAAGAAAAACAAACTCATTGCTCAGGCAGTTCCGCCAGCAGCGACATGGGACGGCGCATTTGGCCAATGGCAGTAGGCCTTGGCACGAGCAGCTTCCAACTGTTGCCCCCCATGCTGCTTGGAGCTGAACTCATCGACAGGTTCGCTTAGCTATGCTTACCCCAACGCTTCTCAATATTATCATCATCTAATTCAATATGCATTTGATTAGTCTTTAAAAATAGTTCTGCATCATTTATTTTGTTATTTATTGGTTGAAACTTTATTCCATAGATAAACCATTTTTTTGATTCAATATTTCTCTTCCAAAGTTATATGTTTTACTATGGGAAGTCATGGGCTGTGGGCCGATATTGCATAAGTTTCGTCGGCTCTGGGCTTAAGGTTGTAAGATGTTGTAAGCTGTTGTGATTTTCAGGACGTTTCAAGCTGCATCAATCAAGTTTTTCATGAAGAACTTATCCAGGAAGTAATTGACACCGAGGCTTGAGTTAGTGGATGTCACCCTGGAGCCCGCCGCCGAGCTGCCAGTGCCCGCGCCGGCGCCTGTCACTGTACCAGCCGCGCCAGCGCCACCTCCTGTTGCCGGCTTCTCGTGTCTCAAGCTGCAACAATGTTGGGCGTGCTTTAGTGGGGGGCTCCCCGTTTACAGTCAAGTTTGCCGGGCTATTCAGGACCCCGTTTTGGCCTGTTTGGGAGTCCAAAGCGGGATCATGTGAAAAGTCAAGTCGCTCCCGAAACCCGGAGTTGTTGCAGAATTTAAACCGATGCCTGACCTCTTGGCTTCAAGGCCAGGCCTCGGAATCTTAAAGGCAAGCCTTCTTTGCAAGACCTCGAAAACCCGAAATCCCAACTGGCACGAATTCCAGAATTCCCTGTTCAAAAACCATGAGCAAAAAATGTATTGAGCCTAACCTCCTATGATGGGCACTGTTTCGGGACCTCCTAGCCGCTAGCCGCGGGCCCGGCAATCTAAATTTCGATGCCCTGGTCTCTGTTAAATGAAAGGCCAAGCTCTTGAAATCTTGAGCCCAAAGGGCTTTGGATTTCTGAGCCCTGGCCTCTTGGCTTCAAGGGGGCGAGGCCGTAGTCCCTCTTCTCGTCGAATCCCTCTGACATGAATATGAATATCCACTCCTCCCTGTTCATCTAAAGCCGTGGACCGTTCGGGGGGGGGGGGGGACACACCAAAGCAGGCACAGCAGTAAGCTGCAGGACGTAGAGTTGTCTTGGTGGTTCTACCGGACAACGTGCAGTGGACCGGTAGGAACTGGAGACTTGACCTGAAGACTTCGTGCTGGAATGTTCTGGATACTGTCTCTTGAGTGTCCGATAGTGCTCGCCGGGTGTGCGGACCTTATGCTTGGCTCATCGGGGATGAGTTTGAATGATTTAAAGGGACAGCGAGGCCCGACAATTGGTTTTGAAGGCGCGCCGCGCGAAAGAATCTTACGACTGCCGGAAGACTTGACTTAATCGGACCTCACCCTAGACCCCCAAACAGTCTCACGATCCTGAGTAGCCCGACAAACTTGGCTTAATTCAAGGGGCCCCTAGGAATATTGCTTGCCTGACGCTACGGCCACGAGAGCATTGGTTGGCATTGTTTATACGAAGTTGGCATGAACTGATGAATATCCTTGCTTCAGAAATTTCGAGCAGGAAGTCAGGACCCAGGTGGTAAGTGGTGATCAGATGGCGATGCCTTCTCAGAACCTCTTTGTCCCATAAGGTCTGGCTTTGCGGACAGAATGAGGCCTGCAAGGGTGCTTGTTACTTGTTGCAGCTATCAAGTTGATTCAAATTTTGGCGGAGGTCCGCGGGCGCGACAGCTCAAACACTGGCAAGGCAAACGCCACTCACTGGCCAAGCCTTGGCGCAACAGCAAGGCAAGCAGCAGGCCGCATGGGATGCGCAGATGGCCTGTCTTGCAGCATCTACAAGTCGCGGCTATCGTTATCCTTTTTATCAGCCATGTATCTGAACCCATCTGAAACCTTTTCTCTTTCAATTATAAAGACCAAGTGCACGCATCTTCCTTTGAGACTACTTGTGCAATCCTCGGCAGACTACTTGTACAATCCTCGGCAAAACATGCCGAACGAAGGGGCAACTAATTTTCGGCAATTGCGGGCAGCCTCTGGTTTGTGCGCGTGTTGGAAATCATGTGGGGGGTCAAGAAATTCCTTGGGTAGACCCGGGCCCTCCACTCTCAAGGGGGATCTTGCACATGTTTGCAAGAGGCCTCGAAAACTTGAATTTCGCCGTCTTTCCAAGCTCATAGGGCTACAGTACAGGATGCAGACGTTACAGCTGCATAATGCCTTCCGGTTGGCAGGTCTGCTTCAACTACACGGGAGGTAAATGCTTCCGAGCCGACTGTCGGTTTCTCCACCTTGGCCCTGGTCCCAGGCCACAGCTCGACGCAACTCTGTATCGCATGATGTTGCTGATGTTGCATCATGTCGTAGCTCCGATTTGGTTACCTCTGCGTATGCTTTGCCAGGTAGCAGGTCTATGCGCTTCAAGGAGCCGCGGCTGCAGCTCCAAGATGTTGGGATCCCGAGGGTTGAAGATGCATATAGATGCATGCTACCGGCTTCACGAAGCAGAGGCAAAGTTTCCAGCTGTGGCAAACGAGTCCATGGAGAAGGACACTACGCCAGGTTTCCAGTGACAGAAGGAGCGTTGTGGAGATTTGTGGAGTGCGGTGCACAGCTCGGATCGCCAAAAGCTGAAAACAAGGAACATAAGTCCACATCTGGAAATTGTTTCTCAATTATGAAGTCCAATTGCCATGTACATACTGCAGCTGCAGCTGGTTGCATCGAGCCTGTTTCACAGCGGAGATGTATATCGTGCGTCAGTCGACATTCGGTCCGATCATGGGTTCTCCATGCATGCAGACATGCACAGACAGCTTGACCCGATGTCGCTTAGCAGAGTGCCAGAATCACGAGCATGTCTCCTTAAGGGCCCAGTGCAGCTTCGTCCCAACGTGGCGCATGAGTTGTGCATGCACGGCGAGACAATGCGAGACATATTGGCTTCTGAGGCGGCGGGTTTTGGCCGCTCCTCGACAGAGCGGCTACTTTGCAACTTCCTCACAAGGGGAGCAAGCCTTGCAAGCGGAGGCGTACCTTGGTGGGCACACTTGCTAACCTCGTCAGGTCACCGGAACCTGCACAAAGTGGCGGACGGTGGTGGGGTGCTCAGGTCCATGAAGGTGTCGGCACACAGAGTATACGGAGTGATGGAAAGCACATGTAAGTGCATAGAGCCCCCGTATGCCTCAGGCCCTCACGTGCGCAGACGAATCGAGCTTTCGGGAGTGGTCGGGAACGCTCAGGCCTGGCTCTGACAGGTTCCGACAGGTTTCGATTCTATGACTATGTAGACTATGCGTACTATGCGCTAGTCAGCTAGTCTAAGTGCAATAAGATTGAGAAGGTCCATGCGCATGTCCTTTTTGGAGCTGTGTGCGGAGTGACTTCACTGCAGCATTGCGTTCTTCAGCTTGGAGTGAGTTCCCGAAGTCATGAATGTCATGACTTGCTCAGTGCCAAAAAGTTTCATGCAAAGTTTGGTGAAGCTGGGGCTGGCAGACGAGTTCTGTGACATGACGGTATATTGTTGGCACAACCAAAACCGAGAGGAGCTGCGGATCTCAAGGTTGCTACTCGCATCTGCGTGCCCAAGTCTGCAGACACAGTGTGCGACGTTGCGGCAAAAGAAGACGGGTGAGACGGGTGAGATCGAAGACGATGAAGGCTTGGAACACGTCCATGTGCCGGTGTCGGCCGCGGCCCTGAAAAGGGAGATACTTGCAAAATGTGGACTGGACCCACAGCACCATGATCACAATTGCGAGCACTCAGAGGTGGATGTCAGCGTGGCGGTTGCTAGCAGTTTGAGAGCCTGTCGTTTGCAAGCCTTTCAGTCCACAAGGGCGGCTATGACCGTCGGCATATTGCTTGGCCTGAGAATCCTGGCTGCGTGGATGCCAGCAATCCATTGCAAGATGGAGAGCTTTTTTATGGATGATTCCATGATTGCCAGGAATGCCAACGTCTACGCGGAGCTCGATCTTCGACGTCTTTTCCGCACAGATTACTGGGGTCTGGACATGTTTGCAGGCACATGGACACACAAATCTTTCAGGCCACTCACTGTTTTAACATTTAGATGGAATTACCTCCTGCACGGCTTCAACTCTGCAGGATTCCATATCACGAACTTAAGCATTCACCTCCTTTGCAGTGGACTTCTGGGTGTAGTTGGCATCTTTGCTGGCTTAACAAGTCCTTGGGCGGTTTTGCTGGCTTTGCTGTTCTTCGCTCATCCTGTTCATACTGAAAGTGTTTTGTACATCGTAGGGAGAGCCGACTTGCTTTGCTTGCTTTCGATTCTTCTCGCCACTCTGGTGCACTGCTCGTGCACAATCCAATGCAGCTCTTGCAAGGCATGTTTGGTCATGATGCTAGGGACATCTTTCTCGTGTGGGTTACTTCTGGTGGCGGGCCTGTGCAAAGAAACCGGCTTCTGCTTCTTCGGTTTGCTGGCCGGATGGGATATCCTCAGGATCTTGAAGCTGCCGCAGAGATGCTTCTGGTTGCGTTTGCGAACTGTCTTCGTGCTAATATTTGGTATCGCGTCCTGTGCTTGTCGGGTTTGGTACACTGGAACCACAATCGAACGAATGGATCCACACAGCAACCCCGTGGCAATAGAACGGGACTTGAGCGTGAGGCTGCTCTCATATGCTCTGGTCCATGGCATATATGGAAAGCTGCTGATCTGGCCAGTGTTTCTTTGTTACGACTACTCCTTTGATGCAGTGCCGCTTGTGCGAAGCATTTGGGATGCTCGCATGCTTCTATCATTGGCCACTTACTTGTCCTTTGCGCAGGTCCTGACTGTTGCTTTGAAGATTTTCCGCTCGAGTGGAATTCAGAAAGCTTCTGAAGTTCCTCTTCTGGGCATGGCCATCTTATTGCTAGGCTTCTTGCCCATGTCGAACATGCTCTTTCCAGTTGGAACTATGGTTGCCGAGCGCCTGCTTTACATACCTTCTGCCGGGCTTCTTATTGCTGTGGCTGGCCTTGCCCAACAGAAGTTTTCTGCAGGTTGGCTTGCAAGGGCAATCGCGACAGGCATGGCAGTCGTGATTCTGGAGCTCTATGCCCATCTCACATCTCAACGGGTGTTGGAATGGGCTAGCCCAGAGTCGATCACGTTCGCAGATGCTGCAAGGCAGTTGCGGTCGGCGCGTGTGCAGTACAACCTCGGTTGCCTCTACGTGTCCAAGGAAAGGTATGACGAAGCACTCTCTGCTTTTCGACTCGTGATGGAGATAGATCCCACTGGCAACGACTGCATTCCACTTTATCGGTCCGCGCAGATCCATTTCTACCAGAGCAACTATGAGACCGCAGAGCAATTGCTAGCAAAGGCAGTTCAGGGACGATTCAGTCCGCTGATACTTAACGAGGAGGAGGTTTTCCATGACTATGCACTAGCGCTCTGGTTTGTGCAAAAGCCACATGATGCAATTGCAAACTTTGAGAAGAGCTTGGCTATCAACTCAACCTTCACGAAGGGCTTGAATAACCTAGGCTGTGCGCTTGGGTTGGGTGCGGTTCTTGGACAGTTGCCGGCACAAGCTTTGGAGTACGGCCTTGAGCAGATGCAGCAGGCAGTACAGCTAAGTCCATCGAGCATCCTGTACTGGCGAAATTACGTGGCTCTTCTTCGTTTTGCTGAAGAGGAAGACGTAGCTGCAGCTGCTTGGGAGCAGGTATTGATGTTGGACCCTGCCGGAAGCCAATCTGGAAACCCACCCGAAGACTGCAGCTGGGAGTTTGCATTCCGATAAGGCTCATCGATCATCACTGATCCTTTTAGATCCTTTGCTTCCAGCTTGTATGCTCTGGCAGACTTCGTTGAAAATCTCTGGCAACTGCGCCTTGAGGGAGCTACTCACTGTGCAAGTAAAACCATCATGGCAGCGATCCTAAAGCAATGGGCTAAAGCCATGTTCAAGCAGTGCTACGTAAAGCAATCCTAAAGCAATCCTAAAGCAATGCTAAAAAGCATTGCCAAGTTAGCCTGAGTTCTCTGTGAGTTGAATCCCAGCCGCCAGGATTGGACAAAGAGGCCGTGAAGATTTTCAGATTTGGCGGGATGGTGATCGCCTGCAGGCTCCTGTGACACAGCGTGGTCAGGTCGTGAGAATGTGGCCTGACGGCCGGCGCACGTGCAGAGGCCATCTACCCTTCTGCGCCACAAGCCGCTGGAACCGGTGAAGAGGCTTGCCACGCTTCTGATTGAACGCGGGCCTCCCCTTGTCCAAAAAGTCTAGTTGTTGAGGCTTGTGGGCCGGACGAATATGGCAGTGGTCGATACTTCCAGGCAAGGTCTGCCACGTGCTGACAGTGCCCGTCAGGCCATGCAGGTCTCAGTTCCAGTGGTCCGGTCCCCAAGACAGAACCGAAAACTTTCGCAGAAGCTTTCGCAGGTGAGGGGCCGGCCTGGCGAAGAGGTTCCGTTGTGGATCTAAAGGGTGTTGAATTGGCATGCCCCCTTCGACGTTTGGCAGGTGGAGCTGGCACTGTACATAGAAGATGGCAAGGCGAAACCAAGCTGCATTCTTTCATTTGCCTGGACCTTGCTTGCCGTGCATTGCCAACGCATTGCAACGCATGGCTTCTGAATGTATCTGCCAGGTGACAGTTCGGACGTTCACTGTTGCATCCAGGCGCTCCAGGCCTGCAGTTTTTGCTGAACGCTTCAGGATGTTGGGCTGCACAGTGGCTTCTGCTTGCGCACAAAATATGAAATAATACGACAGAAGTTTCTCTTTGGCAGGCAATGGGAGTCTGTCCGTGGATGGGTCCCTGCCTTAAACCCGAGCAGACATGAAGTCAACGCCTCTGGGTTGTCGCAAAGGCAAGACATTCGTACGCCATTCTTCAGCCGGGTGGAGGAGAGATGATGAGCTGATGCAAGTCGAATGACTGTTTCGATTCATTCTCATTTCGGGGTCTCAGGACCGGGCATTCCAATGACGTTGCGGCCTCGAATCCTCGAAAGCGCAGCCAGATGCGCAAAACATTTCCATGCTGCATCTTCTAGAAGGAACGCACACGAAGGCACTCTGGAATCCTGTTGCCGCGCTCCAAGGATGGACCCTCAACGGCCGGGCGTGTTCACATCCCTCGTCGTTGTCGGCGAGGCCGCACCCTACAGAATGGCATGCAACGGGTGGCAATCAGGTTCTTCTGACTTCTTCGGTTTTCTGCATCATTCTGCATCGCATTGTGCTGGAGGTTTTCGACAAGCAAGCGGGCGCCTTCTGCTTCCACTTCCAGGCAGCGCCAGCTGCTGCCCAGCTATCCCAGATCCCAGCATTCGCTTCCAAGAATTCCCCAACGACAGCTTCGATTGCTTCGCCGGCATGTCTGGAGGTGGCCGTCGACGGTGACAGCCGTTGGGTGCGCCTGATCAGGGCATCTGACAGGGCTAACAGTGTTCATAGACAATGGTCGAGTTCAAAAAAGGGCGTAATCCCTCACTGCCCAGGGGGGGGGGGGGGGGGCTCTGGATTGGATACTTCATCATCGAGCAAGACCAATCATACACCGCTTCTGCATGCCGCCAGGTGTTCTTTCCGAAGGGCCCTGGTGGCCTGTCCGGTGAGGCCAGGTTGCCAGGCTTTGGACTGCACTGGCCAGCCTTTGCTGTCTGGGAATGCTCAGGCCATCATCAACAGCCCACCTTACCACGGAAATGGCAACGCCCTGAACCGTGCTCATCACGTGATCACCACTCACAGTTTTGCCTTGCTGAGGCTCTGATGTTGCATTCACAGTTTTCAGCCCGGCACCGAACAGGACACCGTTCTGTGAACATATGCTGCGAGAAACTTCAAATATCCGCGACTACATGAAACAAAAAGACTAGCAGCGGCAGACCCTTCCTCACAGAGGCAATATCATCATAAACTTCGACTTCGACTATTTCAGAACACTGACAAGGGAGTGAAACAAGCAAATGACCGATCGATACCGAAGGGCAACGTGTAGTGAATTATAGTTGGGCTTTCCCGTGGGCCAGCCAAGGCGTTCGTTTGTTGCCAGGACTTTCGAGATCATTCTCGACCTCACTTCCAAGGCACTGTGCGTCTGCATAATCGCACTTCCCAAATCAAGGTTCGCAGTTCGCAGCTATATAATATCATCAGTACATTGCAAGATCGTATCAGGAGGCATGTCGGAAGGCAGTGTCAACAGCATAGCAGGCTCACATGTTAGATCGCCTTCTGAGCCATGTCAGTTCAGCACGACACATGGTGAGCGCGCGATTATGGCAGATTGTGTGCATGCGGGCAGCTTTGGCTTATATGAATACAGGCATGCATGTCGCTATGCAGAGGCATGTCCTTTGCAGAGCTGGGTTGCCAGCCATACCACACCATTTTGCCGCGTTCCGTGGCGTATTCGCTGGTTAGGGGATCCGTTGAAAATCTTGATCAAGAGACTCTGCAGCCATTCGAACACAAGCCAGCTAGAAGCAGGGTTCAAGATAAGTCAAAACTTGCCTCTAGTCCTGCACGCGACCAAGAACTCTGCCAGGGCTCACTTTCCTCATGTTTCGGTTTCCGTCCAGGACCGAAGACAGACCGTCACGTGGAGAGGTGTGTGAGATGGTCTCACACAGCTTCACCGCCTTAGCTTACCATCTTCCCACTTGGCAGCTTTTCAGCTTCCAGGCCTTCGTTTGGAGAAAACAGTGCCCTGAGCATCTTGCATCCGTGAGAAGTGATATCAGTGAGATCACATTCTTGCGGCTCTTGCCATTGCTGCAGATATTGCAAAAAATCTGCATTGTCGCCAAGATTCGTGCCTCATATTGTTTCGAACGACCGCGGCCGCGCGGCCAGGCTACCTTAATACATCAAAGCCGTAACGAGGAGCTAAATCGTTGCTACACGTCGGCGGTTTTTGATGCAGGCATTTGGTACTCGTCTGGTAATTACTCGTCAGTGCGCTCGTGAACAGACGCACGTACATGCACAGCATCCTTGAAGAAGCTGGATTGGGCAGGTTTGTGTCCAGCGAGAAGAATACGTGACACGTGTGGGAACTGTTAGCTGTTTTCTCATCGCCAGCTCGCCTTGACTCTTCCTGCTGTCATGGGGGCTGCTCCAGCCTTAGGGGCTTAGAGAATGCCAGCACTTCATAGCACTTCACCGGTCGTAGTGCAGCAAGGCTCAAGCCGTGACTGGGACAAGCACTTTGCCAACAATTCAGGCATGCCGAGAGCCTCGCTGCAGTTGCCACATGTTGAGCATGAGAATCATGATTGTATTCAGAAGCATTATGCGGAAGTTGGTGGGCTGAAGGGTGTAACGTGCGGATGCGCAAGCAGGTTTAGCATGTTTGAAATGACAGTGATGAGTCAAGGGTTGCCGGACGTTTCAAGCTGAGGGTCATCTAAGTAAGTAGAGCAGAGTCTTGAACACGGTCCACTTCGCAGGAGGTGCCCCCCAGGCTTTGCCATCAACTTTGCTGCGAAACATCCAGCGAAGATGCTGCCTCCCTAATGAACCAGCAGCGTGTGGGATCTTCGCTCGGCGAATTGATGCTGAGATCGTTGAACTTTTCGACACGACTGCCAAGTCGACAATGGAGGAATGCCGTTCGGCTCGGAAAGATACGTCACAATTCAACACAACTTCGACCAGATTCAGTCAGGACCCCTCGTGGAGCACCCTCAAGCTTCAACCATCCTACCAAAGGCGCGGTCAGAAGATGTCAGAAGTAGCACAGGACATCACAGGACTAGTATAGGCATGACAGGCGCGTAGATTCACAACTGGCAGGGCTCCAGGGTGGCCCGAGCACTTCGAGCGCGAGCACATTGCTTACTTTGTGAGAGTCGAAGCTGGATTCTGGAACTGCCGTCTGCCATGAAGTGCACTGAAGTGACGGCCGCGTGTGGCCAAACGGCCACAAGGTTGGATGAGCTCCGCATCCTGGGAGTCCTAGGTTTCGAGCTCCGAGGCGTGATTTTGTCGCGCCACTGCGCCATGGCGTGATCTCCGACATGCTTCCTGCACTCTCACATGACGCATGACGCATGACGCAACATGACGCTTGTGCTTCCATCTTTGGTGTGATCTTGGCTCCGAGGGCCGCTAGAGCATGGCTCACAAGCGCGGCATGATGCAGCGTCACATAGCGCTTCATGACTCACAGCCTCTTCCTCTCGCTCCCAGCATCCACACAATCCACACACGCTTGCATGTCTGCCTCTGACTTCCACATCAATGGTCAAGAAGCGAAAGAAAGCGCAACCGAGCCTTGGCAACACTTGGCATGGCAATTCTGACTCGTGAATTATTGGACCCCGGCTGGCTTGAAAAGGATTGCGCAGCAGAGCAACAATGTCAAGCCTGGTTCGTCGTCGGTTGCCGCGGCTGTCGAAGCTACGGCTGAGCCAACGCTTCCTGGCCAACACGTAGTCATTGGCAATCACTGTCTGTTTTGGAATCGTTGCTCGTAAGTGCACAGCTGACAGGCTGAGCAAGCGTGGCCTGAAACGCAAAAGAAAGGCTGTGGCACAAGCTGTGTCGCAAGCTGCCCCAAAGCAAAACAAGGATCACAGTCCCTGTTGTTGCAGCAAGCGGTGGGGAGGGGCAGGGAGAGGGAGAGAGAGAGAGCGCCTGTGGGCGGCCTCCTCGAATGGGAGGGGGTGATCCTGCTGACCCTTTGACCCGACTCTACCACTTCGAACTTCTTGCCCCCAACCTGCTTAGTCAACATTTCGGCACAGTTGCCCGGGTGTAGTCCCACTAGTTGCACAGGCTAGTTTCACACAGGCGTTCCTTGCCGAACTCAACACGAGTAGGGACCCGTGCAAGATACAACTTCGAACGTCTTGCCCGCCTGAGCTTACCTGGCCTGCTTCGTCAACATATCAGTACAGTTGCCCGGGTGTGGTCCACTCTAGTTTCACACAGGCTAGTTTCGCAGGCGTGCCTTGCCGAACTACCGGACTTGGAGTTCATGCTGTGCCAAGACGAAAGTTCGTCGCATCGGGCAGTTCTGCTAACATGTATTTAAAAACCCCTCCTCGCATAGACTCCTCCACGAAGTATGGATTTGGGGCATCCGGCACGATTGCCCACCTGAGCCTGCCTTTTTCGGCACGCCATACAGGCAACATGTCGGCACGGTACAGTTGCCCACCTGAGCTTCCTTGGCCTGCTTATAGTGATAGTGCTTATTTACGGTACAGTTGTCCGCATGAGCTTGTCTGGCCTGTTTATTTGGGGCAACATTCCAGTACAGTTGCTCGCCCGAGACTCCCTGGCCCGTTTAGTATTTTTAACGCTACGCGACCCGCCTTGGCCTAAGCTTCTGTACTTGTAAACGCTTGCGCGCGCCGCCTCGGCAGCCCGGGTGGCATGTGGGGGGGGGAGGGGGGGGTGGGTGGGGTGGGGGGGGGGGTGGGTGGGGGGGGTGGGTGGGGGGTGGGGTGGGGTTGAGGGCACTCCCTCTCTGTGGGTTCCACAGACCGGGGGGGGGGGGGGGGGAGTCCGTCACAAAATATGGGAAGGGTTCCAGACGCTTCTTGGCAGGAAGCTGAGGCGAACAACGCAACCCAAGCCCTGGCCTGTCAGTTTTGGGGGAGGTGGAGCTGGGGGGGGTGGGGGGTTGGGGTGGGGTGCAAAAGCAGTGCCTGCTTTGTGCTACCCAGACACCTACGGCCCAAGGCCTCGGCGGATTAGAGGCAACATTCCGGTACAGTTGCACCCGCCTGAGACTCCCAGGCTTTATAGTTCAGGCATTCCGGTACAGTTTTCCACCTGAGCCTCCTTAGAACCTGCTTATAATTATACAAGCAACATTTCAGAAAAGTTGCCCGCCTGAAGCCCCGTGACCTGCTTAGTACATCTTAGCACAGCGTGAGCTTCTCTGGCCTGTTGCTTTGAAGAAACGTTCCAGTACAGTTTCCTTTTTGCAAGCTTGTTATTTGAGACGACTTGCCAGCACGACCCGCCCATTATGTTGAGCAACATTCCGATACGGTTGTCCGCCTTTTGTCCCGAATGTTGTCCTGCTTGACAGCTCTATTGCTTGTTTCCTGAGCACATCACGTCACATGATGCTGGCTGCTTTGTCCTTAAAATCTAACAGCCCCACTTGTCGGGTGGGGCGAGACAGAATGGAAGCCGACTAAGTGGGCGATCCTTCTGTCATGCAAAGGAAAAGAAGCGGACGAGAGAGGCACCCAGCTCTCACACCAGAAGGCTTTGCGGGGTGGATCAAGTTGAGGGTGGTCGCAAAAAATTTCAAAGTCACGGAATGGCTCCCCTAGCATAGGCCCAGGCCCTCGGGCTTAGGCCCCCAGGCTTATAGGCCTCCGGGCTTTTGGCCGTCGAGAGTAGCTGTCCACGGAAACGAACCATGGCAGCGGCTCATGTGTTGGAACGGGGTGTGCACAGACAACATCAGACAACCCTGCCAAACGTAAGCGTCCCTTCTTGGACTGAGGGCGTTGGCGGGGTGGGGAGACGCTTTTGCCATCACAACATATCACAACTACAGAGCCCGGCACGCAGAGTGGGAAACAGCGTCTCGTGAAGGCAGCGGTTAAACCAGTGCTATTCGCACCTTCCACCATACAACAAAGTACATGTGTCTGCCATGTGGAGAGCCGAACTGGAGGTGCACAAAGCCGGGGGGGGGGGGCGTCGCCCTCCCCCTATATTCCCAAAAGAAGAGAAGAGAGAGAGCGAGAGACCAACACAAATACAGGGGTGGGCGATGACGCCCGGGGGTTCTCCCCCAAGCCCCTAGAAAGAAAGAAAGACCAACAGCCAACCGAGGGGTCCCGAATTCCGGGGCAGGCATCCAGCTGGGGGGGCTCTGCCCCCATGCCCCCAAGAAAGAAAGAAAGATCAAGACGCATGCAAGCAGCTGCAAGCACCTACTTGTCAAGAATGAGTTGGCTGCGCAGGACGCAACTAGCGGCCGGGCAGAGTCCATCGACGACATCTTCTCCAAAGCAAAATCGCGAGCCCCTTCAGATCCACAACCCTCAGGAGCCAGTTCCAAGAGCGGACACATGCTTACACAGCCGGCCTTGTGGCTCACAAGGACATGACCAGCGTGGTAAGAAAAGAAGAGAAGTCAAGAGACCCAAGCAGGGTTCTCTGGAAGATCCGTTTGGACGGCCAGACACCTGATGCCTTGTTCTTCAATGGGACAATGCTCCGGAATTGCTGTCTAAGCATGTGTTATCACAGTCATTGGTTTTTGAAAGCATGTCGAGGCGTTTTCCCACGAACTGCGTTGGCGATATTTGATGGATGATGCTCGATGTTTGTTTGCCTCCGTTCCTATGCCTTAGTCAATTTCATCGCCGGAGGCGAGGCGGAGGCGAGTCCGGTATAGGAGTGCCGCGTTTTGACCGTGGCGTCGCCGGCCTCGAAACCTCTCGGTGCGCGCGGCGCGTGGATCGCGTGGGTCGATGTCGCTTTCTTGGAAAGTGTTGTCGCTTGTGGAGCTTGTGTGAAACACCCAGGAATCGGATTTGGCTTTTTTGCGGTGCACATGTATTGCACGGAAGACCTCCGTCTTCATCGTTTCCTTTCGTTCCTCGTGTGTAAAGGAATGCTGCGCTGCATGCCTTGCTTGTTCTTCAAAAGTTGTGGCGCTACATATTGACAGCTTCGTCATGTTTACTTTTCAACTTTTCAATGCAAATCGCGCGCTGGGAATGATGCATCGTCATCATCATCATCATCATCATCATCATCATCAGCATGAGCCTGATCATGAGCATAAGCACGTCGAGGAGGAGCAGCACGACGATGACCAGCGACGATGACAATGCTCATGATTTACTGACATTGACTGTTTTGTCGCTTTCGGGCCATGCAGCGCAGAACACAGCAGTTAGCTTGAAACCCGGCTGACTGGACGGCTCAGGTCGAGTGAATGGAGTGATGATGGACTTGGTGGCGTGTACAATGGAGAGGGCTGGACTGGAAGGCGAACACAGGACAAGCTGCGCATCTTCAAGGCGCATCTGATCAAAGTCGGCGAAGGTGGCGGCACTTCTTTGTGTCCATTCGATGCTCAGCGGCATATTGAGGCAGGACTGATATTGTTTGTCGGCATTCGCGAGTGCGTATATGGTTTCTCATATTGGTGAGTGTGCACATATAGTTTTGTATACTATACATGATACATATGTCTTGATGCATGTTGGTTGTCCTTTTGGGCATACTGTTTCGAATAACAGCATAGTTTCCTGGACAAGAGCAAATAAGTTGTTTTAATTGCATGTTAAGGCAGACATCGTATACGACAGACGCACAGCGAGAGCGCGACCTTCTGAACTTACCGAACTCCAGACCTACGGACGGTCGGAAAGCGTATTAGCACATACCACAGTGAGATACAAAGCCAACGAGTCGGGGTCCTCCCAACAAGCTTGTCCGAGTCGGGGTTCAAATAGAGACGAGGAACGCGGCCGCGGGTTCCCGCTTGGCAGGAGCATTGATGAACTTCCTCGTATGTCTTGGGCTCATCGGCGAGCAAAGATGAGACATGTCTCGCTTCAGTGTCTCTGTCTTACTCGTCCTGCACAACTGTGGGTGCTCAACTCCAGTCTGATGAAGCGGAGGCTCCGATTCTCTGCACGCGACGCACGAACGACAAAGGGAACGAGCTGGGCAGCGACACAAATGTATGTATGCATATACAATTATCTACGTACGTACACTATACATGTATGATGTGTGAACTCGAAACATGGACTGCAGGAGTAAAGATCAAGAGTAGCGGGCCGGAATGAAAACGGATTAAAACGACTTGGAAGACAGCAAGGCGTGCTGCTGTCATGGCAAAATAAGTGATCGTGACGTTGGGTCTTTTGAGTGCGTTGCAGCGATTGAGACGCCAGTCCCGGTCCCGAAAACTTTCCGAACACGCGGAGCCGGGCAAAGGAAGGGCTGCAAAAGGAAGACAGCCGTTCCATTCGTTAACGCTAGTCATGAGCAAAGCGCCCTGGCCTCTACAGTTGACTACGCGTTGACTACGTGCTTCTCAATCATTATGGACCCCAGCCCCGTTGTGGCGAACGACCTTTCAATCTTGTGTTGTCTGAGGATTGCTCTTGCTGCTACTAGGCCCTGGCACGCCCGTTTCACATTTCACGCCTTCTGCGAAGCATCTGTGTAAAAACAGCTGCATGTCTTATGGTGTGTGATTGAAGCAGATGCAACACATGTGGTCATGAAAAGGGTGCTTGCATCTGAAATTGTGAAGTACCTGGTGAGGTTTTGGCCCACGGCACGTGCCTCAGTTGCCCAGCTTCCCTCAAAATCAAGGTTTGTGCCTCAGAGGTCTTGATGCAAAGATATTTTCCTTTAGTGACGAAATGCACGTGTGAGGAAAAGTGACCACAGAGCATTGTTCACGCATGTTCTCGCACACAGTCAGATTTACTTGGCTTTCAATATCTTAGGTTCGTGGCCAAACGGTTTGTTTTTGTTGCGTGCTTCCCCATGCCTGAACAGTTGTCGAACCTCCCCTTTCCGCCCACTCCCAGCCGCGTGTCCTGTCTTGAGCTTGCTGGCCACTTCTTTCGTCAGGGCTGTCAGGTTATATCAAGCGCTTTCCTGCTTTCAATGCAGGAGATCCCACACGTGCATCTATTCATCTAATGCTATTTGGAGTCCAAAAGGACTTCTGAAGTTGCCTCAGTCCAAGGCCTCCTCATCAATTTCGGTCTGGAGCTATCTACACTGGTGACGGCCCGAAGTGCAAGGGCCGGACACGCCGGAAGGTCTTCGTCTCATTATTCGTCAGTCTTGCCAAGGCCAGTGGTGTGGGAACCAGCGGCACGGGTTTGGGCGGCAAGAGTGGTCAGCCACCCAGAAGCTCTTCCAGCTGCCGCGCAGCCCGCAAAAGTGCTTTCACAATCCGGTGCAGGCCAGATGGCGCGACATATGAGGGGTGCTGGCCGGGTCTGAAGATCTAAAGGTGTCCTTGATTTTCCTTGTCAAATGCATGCACTTAGAAGGTCAAACAGCAGTGCCTGTGGGTGTGCGGCTTAGTTTCACGACACCGAGACACCTAGAGAGCTTCTGTGCCAAATGCGAAACCCTGCCAGGCTTGGAAGATTCAAATTTCCTGATGGTTCTGCTGGATTCTCGGACCGACCTGAAATTAGTTCTAAACAGGTAAGGGTATTGCAACGAAAAACACAAGGGGGCAAGCTCAGGTGTACTTAGGGCAATGGCGCGGGAATCGGTTCCACGGCGCGCCGAAACAGATTCTGCGTTTTGCGGAGCTTGTTGTTGCTTCTGTGCAGAAGCCGTTGTAGTAATGCTGTTGGAAGGCTTGGGAGCGCACTACCTTGCTGATGGTTCATCGTACCATGGCCAATGGGCGAGCGGCTGAGAGATGCGGAGCGCACAGAACTTGCAATACATCCTGCTTGGATCTTTGCAAACTGTCGCAGGGCGTGAAGTAACAGCCCCTGACGATGTATCTTCGCATCTTGTAATATCATGTGTCATTCAGAACCAGAGGTCCGGCAACACCACGAAATCCGAACACATGCTTGCTCAACATGCTCGCTAGTTAGTATTTGCGCAGAGGCACATTGCAGAGTGTACTTTCATGACACGAGGTCCATGGATCTCGAGATGGTGTGGGCGTGGAAACCTGTCTGAAGCTAAGCTGCGCTGGTGTATGCCGTTCTGAAATACGAAGCACCTCTCTTGGTGTGCATGCGGCTGCCATGAGGTTTCTGCACAGAGCTTGAAGTGAACATTTGAAAATGTTGCAAATGCTTCAATGTACTTCTCATGCTTCCCACGCAGTGTTCCATGAGCATGGTTGGCGGCCCCATATTGGGCCGGGTAGGCATCTTTGCCCAGCATCTAGAGAGGAACGCCATCATGGTGACGTCAGTGTGCTGACTCGCAAGAGGTGTGAAGCTGTCTCAAGCTGCGCAAGTGTGTTCGTTAGCATGGGTGTGTCCGCGGAGGACAGGACGACTTGCGAGAAGGTGCTTAACGCATTGATGTCAGATGAGGCTTTGTTTCTGAGTGATGGCTTCAGAGCGGCCCGTGTGCTGATGTCACAGCTTGTGGACAGGCTGAGGCAGCGCAAGAAATACGAGTCACATGAGATGAAGCGAAACACAGAGCCACGAACGTCGCACCATTCCTACCACATCCCAGCCGGTTATAGTGAGGGCAAACCATTGGCATCCTTCAGTGTGTGCGAAGTCAAGCCAGCACAATTTAGCCGCTTGCTCTACGCGAATCCTGTGTGCCTCCTGAGTTCTTGCCACGGAGACGAACCGAACATACGGAACATCATGACAGTCAGCTGGCTGACAGCAGTGGACAACAATGGCCATCTGATTGTCTCAATAAACAAGCGCCGACATTCTGCCGTGAACATTCTGTCATCCGGTACCTTTGTCTTGAACGTGCCAACTGCACAGCTTGCTCAAACAGCGCTGGAAATCGGCAGCTGCAGTGGTGGAATCACAGACAAGATCGAACGTTTTGGAACGCTTTTGGGTGGGTATTGTTTGCCTGGCTGGAAGCCCCTGGAAACGTGGCCCCCTCGAGATGAGGATGGTGAGGCTGAACAAGCCATGTTCGCCATTGGTGGATGTGTGGCCCACTTGGTCGTCCAAGTTCTCCTTGACCTTCCTGACATACCTCAGCTAAGCTCTCACCACCTGCTAGTTTGCCATGTGAGACGAGCGTTTGTCCGCAGTACATATTGGGATGGTAAAGTGTTTGCTCCACAACTGGATGTTGAATCACAAACCCCACCTTACATGTCGTTTTTTGGAAGCCAGACATTCGGCTACATAGTTCCAGGTTGTTTGCGGAAAGGGGGGTGATACGTCAGGTCTCACTGTCCCTTGCCAATCAAATGGCAGACACTTGACGTGGCAGTCAATGCTGTCCTGTACACACCACAGGCGCAATCGGCGACAGTTCTAGGGTGTCACGACAACCGGACCAGAACAGAGCAAGGCATCCCACAGGGGCGGGGAGGGCAGCGGCCCAGAAGAAGGGAGTTGATCCGCCAGCACAAATTCTGCGGAGCCGCGTCGGACGTTGTATGAAGTGCGAGCACTGCTAACATTGGATCTGCAGGCCAGCAGTCCCTTCATGGAATACTTGTGCCGAGTATACCTAGGATTAGTTTTTTGATTTTATTGTACTGTCAGAGGCTTTGCGAGTCTGTGAGTGAAGCCACCTACGCCTGCTTTGGCGTTCACGTGAGATACACAGCCCATCAATGGGCGGGGGTGACAAATCGCTCTTGAACTGATTCGCTGTACTTCCTCAGTCTCAGTGACTCGCATCCGATGAGCTTTCCAGGTCAGACGGCCAGAAGGCCTAGACATGTTCAAAAGATTGTTGAAAAAAGGAGCTAGAAACCAGTGCAGGTTGCGACCGCACACCTGGTTGCTTGACCTTGGGTCTCCGCTGCCGCTTGACCCTGGTTAGGTTTCGTAGCAGTGCCTCACGTTGCTCCAAGCCCCCATGCTGGTCAGAATGCCAGCCGCAATGCGAGCTCTTCGTGCCATGGCTCTGGGGCTTTGCCTTACTGGTATGTGGCAACTGCCGGTCACGGCCCCAGGCCGCTGAGGTTTGGCTCTTCAGTGCTTGCCGAGTGCTGCAGCCTTGTGGTCGACTTGCCTTACAAGACATCGATGATCGAGCTTTTTTGTCAGAGTGTTGTGAAGTAATGTTGGTTCCAGGTCTCGTTTGTGCGCGCAAGCCTCTGAGCTGCAATTTTGGACCTCCTCGATCAGCAAGTGCATTGTGTGAACCGAGCTTTCGGTAACATTCGCTTGAGGCCGGCGAGGTGCGATGCCGATTGCTTTTCCAAATTACAGGCTTCCATTGCCTGGGAGATTCCATGTCTGTCTCCATGCCGGTGTCCCTGATGACCTAGCAGGCGTGACCAGGCTATGCCCAGGAGACGTTTGCAGTTGTGATAGTCGTTCTGCCTTTCCCAGCTAGCTGTAAAAAGCTTTCACAGGCCACGGCGGCCGCGAACGGGTGGCCGCAGGGGCAAATCTGGGGTGCGGCAAATGGGTGACCAACATCCACACCGCAGGGGTGCAGTTTGGGCCAACAAGCACGCTCCCGGAGCATTGGAACTCATAGCTCAACATTTCTCACCCAAAAGAACAAGGTGGTAGCTTCTCCGAGAAAAACAGCATAAAGCTTCTCTTACTTCGAAGGAGGCTCCTGATAGAATGGAGGGGGGGGGGCTGCTGTTTTAATGACACGGGGGGCAGGGGGGACAGCTCCGGAACAAAAGCATGGGGTACACAACCGACTTCAAACCTAGGAAAACTGTCTAGGACTAGAACAGTTTGCTTTTTGCTGCGCTGGGCTCAGGCCTGTCGCTGCTTTGTCTGATGTCCTGAGGTCAGGCTCCCGAAATATGTGGAGATCTCACAAGAAGCGCTCTTGGCAGCTGCGGTCGTGCAGAATAGGAGCCTGGCTAGCTCATTTTTCAGAACTTGAACGAACTTCGGACGTCCAGCAAGTGCAGAGACGTCGCATGACGTTTGATGTGACACCCAGGAAGGATGATCTGCTAAAGCTGCTGGATGCAGGCATCGCTCATGTTTGTTGGAATGCTTGTGAGAAGCTCGGCCGGGTGTACTTAAGGTGCCCCGCTGGAAGCCATCTCAAGCAAGGGCCGCACGGCCCTGGCTTGTGCAGCAGCCACCTGCCTGCACACCACACACACACACACATACACACACACACACAGAGACACACAGAGACACCACACACAGACACACAGACACCACACAAGACACACACAACAGACCACACACACCAACCACACAACACACACACACACACACACACACACACACACACACACAGACACCACACACAGACACACACACACACACACACACACACACACACACACACACACACACACCACACACACACACACACACACCACACCACACACCCACCACACCCACCCACCCCACCCACCCACCCACCACCACGCACGCACCACGCACGCACGCACGCACGCACGCACGCACGCCACGCACGCACCCACGCACACCACGCACCCACCCACCCACCCACCCACGCACGCACGCACGCACCCACGCACCCACCCACGCACCCACCCACGCACCCACCCACGCACCCACCCACGCACCCACGCGCACACACACACACACAGAGACAAACACACACTTAATCAAGGCTTGCGCATACAGTCAACAAATACCAGCTTGGTTTGCGTTCAGCTTTATTTGAGGCGTGCAAAACTGTTTCTACAGTCCCATCGGGCCTGGTTTCTGCCTCGACCACACAGGTTTGCGTAAGCATTCCTTGCTTACGCGTAGGCGTGTGCAGGCCCGTTACGCTGGTGATCGTTTGTGGGCGGTGTGCCGCATAAGCTAAAACCCTGCACGCGTAGATTAAGTTATTTGATACAAAATCATTCTGTTATTAGAATCAAACCTCCAAGCAGGGAAATGCTACCACCCATTTGTGCGTGCTCTGCTCCCCCCAGTGGAAGCAACAATGAACGTACCCTTGAGCAGTCTTGAGCGCAAGCGCCCCCACGCCGCCGTGAAAGACGGATTGTCAGGACTTGCACTTTGACATAACTTGCCCAAGTGCTTCGCACTTTACAAAGTGAGCTTTCAGTTCTGACTCCGGGGCGAATTGCGCTGGCTTATGATGCTGATGCTGGCTTGTTCTGTGGCAGACACCCAGCCTACAATCACAAATAAGTAGCGCAAACCATCGTAGACTTGAAGCCCTGCAATGTGGGTTGTGGGTTGCAGAAATCATAGTTCAAGAAGCAGAAAAGATGCGCCAGCCTTTAAGGGGTGTAAGGAGGGACCCCTAGAAGGGACCTTATTCCCCTACATAACCCCTATATAACCCTGAAAATTATCCTTATACAGTCCCTAGACACCTAAGTAGCCCCTAAAAAAGCCCCAAGAACCCTTTATAAGGTTCCCTCCTCTAGTCTAGTGGCTGCCATTGCCGGCAGGGAAAATCATTCAGGCTTGAGCCCTCCAGTACAGTACGCGACTGAATCAATGGAAACAGTTGTTTGGGCTGCAAAAAAAGTTGTAACCGTGACACCTGCAAGCCTTAGGAGTTGCATCGCCCGACCAGAAATCTGCGGTGTATTCGTGTGCCGGCATACCGGCAGCATGCTAACACCACTCTAACACCTGGCCTGCGCCGCTCAAGGTCGCAGACGATGTCGAGAGTGCGAGTATGCTGCTGGACAACGGTGCGCAACTGGAGGAGGGATGTGCGCAGGGGCTGACCGTGCATCTGGACCGATGTCTCTTTGGCACTTCCATGGCCGTCGAATAAGTTGCTGGCTTGAAGGCGTTGGACGACTCTGGACGGACGCCGCTGGCATTGGCTGCTGCCTATGGCAATTTCGCAGCTCAGTGTGCAAAGAGCATCATCGCTTGAGCGTGGCCGTCACTGTCTTTTTTTCGCATATGAGTTTCCTCCGAGGACCTTGTTCACTTCTTCGTGGAATCTGGGGCGAACATAGAGGCTAGAGACAACGGGAAGATGACAGCTCTCCACTGGGCAGCCGTGAATGGCAATGAAGGCGGCGCCGGCAATAGTAGGTGTACTGTAGCATGCGCTCCACGTAGTCAGCGGTGACTGTCTTGCACGACTGCACCTTGTACATTGGTCAAAGACACTTAGTCACTGAGATACCCAGTGCTTCACCTTGGGATGTCGACATGCCTGACAGATATTGTGCGGTTCCTTCTGGACAATGGCGCTGATATCCAGGCCCAGGACGAAGATGGAATGAGCTTCAGCCAGCGTTAGCTTTGGGTAAGCACGGTAAGCACAGTTCGCACAGCGGTGCGATTGCTTTGTAGTTAGATTGGAAGCGGCAAGCCAAAGAGACTTGCTTCGGCGGGACTGTAACGCTGAATGGGAAGCCTGCGTCCTGCAATGTCTTGCACCTGTAAATCTTAAGGACAGCGCTGAAACTGGCAACTTTGGGCAAACGTGATGGCGTCATGAAGCTGCTACTAATGGTCGAGGCTTTTGCCTCGGCTCTGCTGCTAAAGCTGCTGTGGTCAGCATGTGTTGCTTTGTGCTATCGACGCAGCAGATGTCAAAACATTAAGGTTGATTTCCCACAAGGAAAGTTGATGTGAGTGTGGCATGGGTAAGCCCTGTGCTAGATTTCACAATTCACGGGAATGGATGAGTGAGGGCTGTGAGCTGCTCCGTCCCGGCGGCTCATTCCCGACAATGGCGAGGAATTCTTGCAGGTAGGGCAAGGATGGAGAAGTTGCGCAACTGCGAGCCCTGGGAAGTCAGCATGCCACTGATCACTCTCCAAGTGTACATACACCTCTTCCAGCCCGTGTCAGCTTGTTGGGAAACCTCATCTGACTGCGCACGCCAATCTTGGACAGCGGGCACGCAGGCAACAGAAGATTGCTCCTGATATCAGTCATAGTCACATAGTCATAGTCCCATCTGCATGTCCCAGTGATTGCCACTGTGCCACGCTGGCATTACTATACATCGCACTGATATCTAGTGCGGAGCTGTCTAGCGTCGGACAGCTAGTTCCAGACAACACTGCGAGTGGTTAGCAAAGGGAACAAAGCCCAGGACAACACCATGCGAGCCAGGCCAAGTGGGAGTCCATGATTTCGGCTGCTCATGCATAAGACATCAACTCGAGTACACGCATGGTGTGATGCCGGCGCTGTCCATGCATCCCTCCAGATAGAGAGAGCATGCATTGACGGTTGCTGCAGGGTTTATGCGGCATTTTGCAGAGTGCCGAATGCGGGAATGCAACGCGAGGTGAACTGGGCAGTGGGCATGACATGGCGTGACATGGCGTCACACCTGAAGGTTCCTTGGGCCCCTCGGACTCCTCGGGCTCCTCGAGCGCGGACTGTGCAACCCAGGCCTTCGACATTCACCTGAATCGTCTTGCCTCTGTCGCGGGGTCTTCTTCAGCATGTGTGATCCCTCGCCCCATCCGCATCACAGGCTTCAGTGTACTGGGGTGATTTTTCGAGAGGTCAGAAGGCACGGCCCTCGGATGACCAGCGCTCTCTCTCATTTCCAAAAGCAGTGCGTCAACACTTAAGGGCTCTATCTTGTAATTGCATCATCCTGGCATCCGGATGGGATAAGATGCAATGCCATCACGGCAGCCCAACACATCGGGCAGCGAAAAAGGGCAGCGTGGTATGACCAGCTGCTGTGCGGGCAAACCACCTAAGGGGGAGCAGGCCTAAACCCAAGCAACCACAGCGAGGTGCAAGCGCTGCAGGGCACAGCAAAGGAAATGCCATGCGTCAGTCACAAAGAAAGAAACCAGCTAAGGGGAGCGAGCCTAAACCCAAAACAGCCACAAAGGAAGGGGAAGAAGGAAAGGAGCAACACCCGGCGGGGTGCCGGATGCATCCAGGCCATGACACGGTGTAGGATGCCAAGCATCAGCTGCTGCGCAGATGAACACCTCAGGGGAGCAGGCCTAATCCAAGGCAACCACAAAGCGGGTAGGGGAAAGGCGTGTTTCCCAGCTATGTCCTAGGCTGCGACGATGACAAAAAGAAGTCCAAGTTTTCTGCGGCTGCAGTCTAAGGGTTTCCCAATGTCCAGGGTAAGTTTACGAGGGGCCAGATCTCCGGCACACGCGCTGGGGACCATGGTTTCTTCTCGAAGCCTGCCCGCATTTTTGAAGAAGATCGCGCTCGCGCCTAGGCGCCCTCGAAACTTTCATCGCTGTTGGGCTTCTGGGCTCCGAAATGCGAATCTGTCGTCGCTTTATGTCGCTTTGGATGGCTGGGCTCAGTCTGGGCTCGTGTTTACATGTTTCACACGTGCGTTTCTGCAAGTATCTGCAAGTGGTCCTGAAGCCAAACGATTCTGAGACCGCAAGGCAACAGCGGTCAATCATTCGTGTGCAGTACTAGCAGTCTGTATGCATCACCAGTGCATCATCCCTGGTCGGCCCTCTACGGAAAAAGGTACAGTTTTCGCCTTGCCAAAGCTGGATTTACGGCGACGCTTCAGTTTCTACAACGTAGTGAGGACGGTTACGGCATGTGCGAGTGGGAAGAAGGCAGCAAATTTTCCGGACAGTGGGGCTCTCAGAGACTTGGGCGCTCCACACAGCTTGCGATGCTTGCCAGCCACACGACAGGTGGCGAGCAGGGTTGATCTCCGGCCATGGAGTGTTGACATCTGACAGTGGATGTCGGACCTACAGGCTTCTGATGCGGATCTTCGGGTTGCAGCCATGCTGTGAGAAGATGTGAGATAGCTCGAGTGCCTAGCAGTCTAGCTTTTCGAATGCAGCGTTTCGATGTAGCATCTGGGAATGCTCGGGGTCAAAGTTGAAGGGTGGTGCTTGCCAGGAAATGGCATGGACAATCAAGATGTTCTCAGAAAAGAAGCATTAAGAAGCAGTGCTTTGCAGCTCTTTGCAGCTACAGGATCTCAGGGTAGAGGTTTTGTTGGAGTCGCTGTCGTGCCATGCGTTGCATTCGAAGTTTCTTTCCAGGGGCAAGGCCAAACAGAGTTAGTGACACAGCAGAAGATCATACAAGGCCAGACTGCTTTCTACAAGCTAGTGTTAAAAGATCACCTGAAGACGGAATGCTCTAGCATATTCAGGAACACAATGTTCAAACCAAACTTTGCTGGAAGTGTGAGGTGCAATTGTCTTTCGTCACACAAAGGGCGAACACAACAAACTGGAACAGAAGAAAAGAAAGTAGCCATGACGTTAGTGGACTTCATAATGCGTTTGGTGCTAGTACCAATCGTTTGAAGTAATGTTGTTGCGAAATCTTGACGACCTCTTTCGTGTCGCCCCTCTCCCCTCCCACCGCTATCACCGCATGTTTCAAAGGATCTCGCTTTGCACAACGTCTCGTGGACAGCGCATAGAGCACTCACCCCCAACCAATACAGGTACCACAAATCGGCATACAATATGATATCTACATTGCAGTCTCCTGGAGGGAAAGGGAATGGGGGGTGCACATACCCCCGAAGACCGAGGATATGTTTTGAAGACATATGGGGTTTATTAGGACATGTTAGGACTGAAGTGTCGAAGCATGGACAAGCGAAGACACTTCCCGAAGGCACATCTCGCGAAGACAAGTGTCGTCACGAAGACACATGGGCGCGCGAAGAGACTTCCGAAGACACGCCCGGCAGGCGTGCGAAGACAAAAAGACACATAGGGCAGCATTGAGCATCGCGCGCGAAGACACTCGTATCAGATCTCCTCCTTGCAACGGCAATTGAAAAAGTAGCTCAAACGTAAACCCAAAATCCTAGCGCTGCAGAAACCCACGATTCTGTACTTTAAACTCTGCATGATGCAGTGGGGTTTCGCAGGACTTGCTGTGGCAACACTCAATCCCCCGCGCACGCGCACGCACGCAAACCCTCGGTATACGGGCATGGTTAGCACCTTCCAGCCTTTTCTTCGTAACTGCCCTGAATCTGAACAATTCAGAACATATCTAAACCCATCTAAATCCTGTGATGTTGGACCTGTTTTCGTGTTCCCCCCAGCCCCCCCCCCCCCCCCCCGAACCACCGAAGCTGATTTTGCCCCTCTTTATATGGTCCGGGGATTTTATATGAGTTTAACAGGGATGTGTTTATGTGAACTTACAAGGGACAAGGAGGCTCGGCAATGATTTATAAGCACGCCACACATAATATTCTTGCGATGCCCAGAAGGCTTGACTTAGCAGAGGATTCCACGGGCGCCCCCAAACAGTCACACGGCATGAATAGCCCGCCAAACTTGACTTTTTGTCGAGGGCACCTCAAACCGACTTGACTCAAGAAAACCCCACATCCCAGCCAGAAAATTGCCAGGACATTCCTGTAGGAGTGTCGTGTTTTGTCTCTGCTTTGGTTTTCGGTGCGTGTTTTAAATATCGCCTGTGTTTATAAAAATATACCCTTTGCCTTCTGCGAGTGGGAGGGGGGGGGGGGGGGGGGGGGGGGGGGGGGGGGGGGGGGTCCCCTCTCCTCCCTGATTTCTTCAAGGGTTTCTCAGGGCTTATCTCTAAAATTGTGTAGAGTTTTCAAAGAGAAGCCACGAAACCCTGTTAATCCAGCCTTAAAGCCGAAAGGTTTTTTTGTTAAACCTTAAACCCTAAACCTTTCAACCCTACAGGGTTACAATGTTAAAGAATTAACCTAAACCCTTAGCCTTTAACCCTATAGAGTAGGGTTCAAAGGTTTAGGGTTGAAGATTTAGAATTTAAAATCTGAGCCGGCAATTAAACCTAAACCCTAAACTCTATAGGGTTAAGGTTTACAGGTTTAAGGCATTGAAACCTAAGCCGGCAAACCCTATAGGGTTAAGGTTTAAAGGTTTAGGGAGTAAGCCTCAAGGGTTTAAGATTTAGGCATTCAAGCCTAAACCCCAAGCCCTTGAGGGTCAAAACCCTCAAACCCTATATAGGGCGCTTATGCTGAAGGCATAAATGCCCAGAAATTAAGCCTCAAGTGCAGGTATCTAACCCTCAAGTGTAGGCATCTAAACCTTTAAACCCTATAGGGGCTAAAAGCCTTAGGGCTATCAGGGATTCTCTCTAAAACTCTGACAGGAATAGCTCTATAGGGTTTGAACCCTATAGGGTCTAAGGCTTAGGCATTAATTACCCTAAACCCTTTAGGGTCAGAACTCAGAACCCTAAAGCATTATAGTTATAGGGCTCTCAAAGGTTGAAAGGCTGTAACCCTACAGGCGCTGAAGGTATAAATGTCCAGATAAGGCATTTCAGTAGAATTTATGCTTCAGGTTGAAGTGCATTTAAAGTATTAGAGTAGAATTTAAGCCTCAGGTTTAAGGCAGTCCATTGTGTATTCAAATGCAGAAAATGGAAAAGGCAGTATAGGCCTCGAACCATAAGACAAGGAAGCATCCGAGCGCATAGGGTGGTGCGAAAAAAAGCATGTCCTGTAGGCCCCGGGGACTCGTACTGTGAGCAAATCTCCGTTTACTCGCACATATGACATCATAACCATCCAAAATATACATGCAAAAGGTAGACTCTAGAGGGGGGGTAGCAATTGATGGGGATACCCCGCTGAAGAATCTACCTCCAGAGGGTGGGGGTTTAAAATGCCTGCAACTCTTTCGTATCGGGTTCTAAGATACCTGTAACCCTTTCGTATGGGCTCTTGCCCTTTCATCTTCATTCTTTAAATCCAGTTGATGTAGAAGTCACTTACAGGATGAGGATTTGAGATTTCCCATATCCTGAAGGTGAGGTGCAAGAGTTTGCCTATTTTTTTCTGTGTGTGCGTTGCTCATATGCAGTTGGATTGCTTATAAGCAAGGGGGTGGGCGAGGGGCGGGGGGGGGGGCGGTGCTACCCATCCCCGCACTCACACGTACGTGTATGTGCACATGGCTATATGTTTATATATCTTTGTATATTTTGTATCAATACATATAAAGACAGCGGCGACGAGGATCGCACCTGGGCAGGATGGCTTTGCTATAAAACCCAAGCCCCAGAACACCGGTTTCAAAAACCCAGCCCCCACAGCAACCTGCTCTCCAGAGCTCTTTCTCGCTCTCTCTCTCTCTCTACATATATATATATATATCTACTATCCCGTACCTCTGTTCTGAGCCCAGACTTGACGAACAAGTTTCGAGTTTGAATTATGTACACTTGGGCCCGAAGCACGTGATAATTGGGCAGTTCTGTCTTAGCGGCGAGGCATGGTTGGTGTCTTGACGTGGCAGTTTTGGCAGGGGGCAGTGGGTCCATTCCAAGAAGCATGGCCATTCACTCAGAGCGTGATGGCTGAGAGCTTCTGATGTTTTTGGAAATGGGACCGCATGGGCTACTACGTGCGCGCTATGACCATGCAGTCCATGGGCAAAGGACGAGGTGTTTACACATGGCCAGATGGCCGCAGTGTCCCTAGCCTTTCTTGCGCAGTGTAAGTACCTCGAAGAGACACAAGGGCTCCAAACTTCCAGCATCAGGCGAGCATCGGGGACACTACCTGCTTGACGCTGCTTCTGGCTTTGGTACATTCTCATGGTCACACGAGCATGCATTGGAAGCTATACTATAAGCACTTGACTATTGATCTCGCAACAGGCCAGACGGCAAGCAGTATCATGGCTTTTGGTACAACGCGCACATCATCGGTGAGTGCCTCTCGAGCAACCGTACGATAGGGTCATAAAAGTCAGCTGCAAAAGGCCCTGGCATATTCAGCGTACCTGGGCAGGCCGACAGGCCTGTAGTGTTACAGGGTGGTATAAAGACAGCAGGGTCTTCAACAGCATGAAAGGCCACTCGAGATCGATGTCAACCTGTCTCCAGTCGAGCTCAAGGCCGGCACATCAAAGCTTGAAGAGCTCAGTTCTGGACATTTTTTGGAGACTAGCAACTTTAGTGCGTCAAGTCGACTAAACGAATTACAAAGAGTTGCAGATCTGCTTGTGCCTGCCACATAACAGGTGTGATGTAGTGATCAACAAGGGACACTCTTTTCAAGACTTGAGATCCTTGTACTCGGCTGGCGGAACTTGTTACATTGAAGGCTGTTTGGAACCCTTGCTCATGTTTGTCAAGAAACCGCCCTTCCCTGGGCTTAAGAATGCATTTCAAAATGCCTCCCCAAATGGAGCGCGGAGCTCTTAAAAAGAAGCCCAAACAAAGCTGTAAGCACTCATCGGACAATGTACAGGAGACGTGGGTTTGGCAGCTTGCTTTACATGGTGTTCGGCAGACAATGCCGAAACAGACGTCAGCACATGTGACAAGTGCCACCCATGCCAAGGTTGCATATTTGAAGCACGATCTCTGACAATGATTTGGCAGGTAGCAAGAGAATTCGCTGAAAAGCTCCCTGGCCTTGGTGAGGCTGAGCTTACGAACCCGATGTACAACACGCCTTCGCTGAGCACACTTCCGTTGGATCCTCAAAGCAGAGCATGTGTTGTGTCTGTAGTGGGTCCAGTCTAAGGTGCTCTAAGTTAGACTTTAAGCCATTAAAAATTGCCAGGTCGCAGGGAGATCCTGCACTGAAGAGGCACATGCAAGATCTTTTCAAGTCAGCTTCAGGGGATTTTACGAAGATCGGCTTCAGTCTTGAAGGACGGGACAGCACAAGCCGCACAACCTAGATGCTTTCGATGCAAATGAGGCCCGTGTTGAGATTGAGTGATGACTTCCATGCTGTGCTGCACCCGGCGGCCAGGAAATGGCTTGCACCAAGTCGCAAAGAGCTTATTTGACACGTTTGACCCGACAATGTCTTGTGTGAAGGGTCACAGTGCAGTGTGAGGTCCCTTCTTCAACGCGCCACAGCAACCTCCTTGGCAACGGCATGCCTCTAAGATGTGGCTTGCAGCACCGTCTCCATACAAGAACAACTCAACGGCAAAGAGAGAAATAGAGAGAGTGCAGTGATCTTGGCTCCAGCCAGAACCCGCCCTGAGCTTGGGCCGCGTGTTTTTTTGCCATTGGCAGGTGAATTGTTGGTGGCATCTGTGATCGTTCCAGCCATAGAAAGACAGCCTACTTCCCTCGACGAAGAGGTAAGCTGCAAACAAAACCTTTGCCGGCGATTCCCCAGTGTCTGTTACAGTCAAAAGTAGAAAAAACTGGCTGTTCGCCTCGGCGCGGCCTGCACCTTCTCAGGAATCCGTAAAGGTCCAATGTCCGCAGATGCAGAGGAGGCCCCTGTGGCCAAGGCATCTTAGGCCTCAAACTGCAACTGCACCTTGCGCCGCTGGGCCCACAGCCACGTTCTGACTCCATGAGCTCAAAAGCCCACTAGCTAGCTCCCGAACCTTCTCCTCAATAACAGGGCGTCCAAAGAACAGCCGCAGGGGAGGTCTATAGGGTCAGAGGGTTCAGAAGGGGGTCGTGAGGAGATGTGAGGAGGTCCATAGGAATTCGAGTCTGCGGGGTCCTTTGTGCGGAACCTGACGGTCCGAAGTTGAGCTGACCGTTCGGGCCTCTTCACGTCCTCATGGGCCCTTTCTAAGCGGTACGAGGGCATTCTTATGCCTTCCAGGCAATAAGAGAAAACATGCACATCCATGCCTTGTCATAGCTGCTCAATCGGTTCTTCGCTGCCTCGTTTGAAGGCGTTTCCATCACCATCCTCCCAGCCCAGAGTAACCCATACAAAGGTGTCGTTCTGCAATATTCGTCACATATCTCAATCCCCGGCAGTTCAGATCCAGCATGGAAGAACGGGCCATTGCACGGCACTTCAACCAAGCGTACTTACTTCCAGTACCCTTGGAAGCCTTGGCATGTCGTATTGATCCCAGGCTCACACCTGGCGTTCTGCGCTATGTTTGTTGGCACTTGGCACCAAGACGATGCAGTCCAGGTTGCCTACGGGCAGGTCCTCCGAGGGTAGGACGCAAAGCCCCTCTTCCTCCTGAGCCGTCCGACTTTTTCCCCAGAAGGACCCCAAAATGCCCAAAATGAACTTGATTTGAGCCTTCACGCTCAACGACCTGTTTCGCCGAGCCTTCATGCACTTTTTCAGAGAAGTAACTGGCTTCTGTCTTGGCCGCTGCTTCTGCTGTTGCTTCACATTGCCTCGGGCCCCACGATCCGATACATTCCTGCCGAGGACACTCAGGTTGGCGAGTACATCTGCCAGTTGACCTAGCCTGGTTGATGTTGATGCACCACCTATCCACTCGGCATTTGCTCACGTAGCCAGCTGCAGTGAAACTCGTGGTCCTTTGCAAGCCAAGACCCCCCCCTCATCTCCACTCAAGACTGAAAATCGCTGCTGCGCGCGCTTGCCCAATCATCTTAGAGACATGGTGCTTGTGATTCATATTTCTTGGAAAGAGTTCGTTTAGTCATCTTAGGGAGGCGCTCAACAAGAAGGGTGATGCAGCATGGAATTGTGGCATGCAGAAAGTACATCAGAACTCGAAGGCCCGTTTGAGCGAAAATCCGAGGCAGTCCCAAGGATGCCCAATGTAATCACTGGGGGTGGAGGATCGAAGACGCCCATCGCTCCCCAAAACGAAAGCCGAAAATGGTTGAAAGATCAGAGTGTTGATCGCGATGGTCGCGGTCGTGGCGGTCTTGCGCCGAGCGGCCCTTCTACCCCAAACCAACACATCAAGCAACGACGAGAGAGGGCATCCTCGAACGAGCCTTTCTGTGCGCAGATCAGTCGGGGTCGGGGGTAACTCAAGGGTCAGTCAAATTTCATAAATTCAAAATACCAAGATCGTCCAGTCAATGACGTACTGAAGGCTCTGGCCGGAGAGTTGCTAGGTCAAAGTTGTGGACTGCTACTAGCACGAGCGTATAAGAGCGTTTGCAGGACAAGCTCTCATCAAAATCATTCCCTGAACAATTTTGAAGGTTTGTTGGTTTATGTTGGCATTGATTGCACGGAGTGGGGCATGGGCACACCGCCAGGCAGTGCCTCAAGCCCATCTCAAGCCCCGATAGAGCCCGATTATTTGCGGCATGCTGCCCGGCACTTGAGTGATCATCGGTGGCCACTGCCGGTCTGATCCGGGAGTGCGCCCCGCATGTCTGAGTCTGGGAGCGGGTCTGCAGGGGCGGTGGTGGGCGCAATGACCATCTGCGGGTTGGAGCTCCCGGAATCATCTCTGTGGGGTGGGGTGGGCTACGTTTGCCGGATGGTCCAGAAGTGTTCCTCATCTGGCAATCTCACACCGAGCGCTGCGAGGATGAGCGGGTGCTGCAGGTGTGCAGCATACATCCTCTAAGGGTGGAGACGGAAGTCGGGAAACAACAGAACAGAACCCCAGTACGGAAATAAGGCTGCTTTCGCAGCACTGCCGGGTTTCAACACCGCCTACAGAGGTTGCAACGCCATTCCGCCGACTTCTTGCGGTCCGCATCTTGGACATCATGCCAAAGGTTCCAGCTCATTTCAACGACATCAAACAGGACAACCTCTGTTATGGGATGTATGTCAAACATGGTGCTGCCCAAGGCCAGAGGAGGAGCATGAATTCGGACTGTGAACCTGCTCACTGGGCCAGGCCACCAGGATCCACTGTGCATTGCTGTTTGCGCTTTCCATGTTGGACTGACTTATCTGAACTCCTTCGTATCCGTATCGTATGCATCTCCGGGCTGAGCCTGAGCATGACGACTTTCTGCTTAATTAAGTCGCAGGGGTTCCATTCCAGGCACCCTACCGTCAAATTGTGGATATGTGTAAATCTTGTGAGCTCATGGAACTCCTGTAGAATTCGGAAGTGTTCAATTAGTTTTTTATCTGGCAGAACGAACCGAGCCCCGCGCACTGGCGCAAAATGGCTGCAAAGAGTTGTTTGTTCTTGCCATTGGTAAAATTAGCCGAACATTCGCACAGCAACGCCAGCGCAAATCAGCATGGATGAAGGCTTCGCACTTGATTCCACACGTTCCGCACATGAATTCTGCTGTTTTATATCAGGTCATCAGAAGGCCTATATAGAGAGACCTTTGGAGACAACTGATGGCTTGGCTTACTGAGGAATGGGTCTAGGTGGTGGGAGGAAGCTGCACTGGGCTTCCGCAATCAATGACAACACAACCTCAGCCAATTGCAAGTTCAAGTGCATGACGGCTATCGCAGCAGACCTTGTGGGTGCAACGCAAGCCGAAAGACGTTGGTTGCTTTCTCGGCGGCGTCTGTATGTCACATGAGCCACCGTTGCATCGGCCCGAACTGAACGTGGCCGCTGCATTTGTCCCGTCCCAGGTTTTGGCCTTGTCGGGTTTACAGCTCCTGGTTTAATAAAGTTTAGGCCGTTTAGGCCCCAAACGGCAGGAAACCTCTTCGAAGGTTTCTTGGGGCCTTCGCAACATCAGGACGGCCACGCATGACATGCAAGGCTGATGCAATATGTTTTGCGCTTGTAGGGTTTTAGGGGTTAAAAGCTACTGGTGCACTCCCACACTTTCAATCTCGAAAGTCTTCGGGAATAGGATGCCCACCCTAAACCCTGTAACCACGAAGCCCCTCAGAATCACCTCCGGGTGGAACAGACGGTGAACAGACGGTGTGGTCCTCGTGCGCATTAGGGCTAATCATTAGGGGTCTTTCTTGCGCGCCTTGTTGTTCTACAAATAATTTTTCAGCTGGGCAAGGTTGGCTTTGCACTAGCTAGATTCAAAAAAGTACCCGCAGTGTGCTCCACAGATTCGGGCGACGGTCTGAGCATGTTCCACAACAGCTTGCCGTTTGCTCTTTGAAATTATCGAGAGGTCTCCCATGAAGACACCTGACAGGAGGAGCCTTGGTCGAAGGGACGGTGGAACTTCCCACCCTACTCCTAATCCTCTGAGATTGGCTGGAGGGCTCTTTTGGATTCTGGCGTCGGCCCAAGGTCCGGGCTAATAACTCTCCCCACCGACCGCGGTGGGACGGGTTCGCAGTATAGCAGAGGTTTGAATGGCTTCGGAATTCGTGCCTCGGTGGCTTGAAGTGATAGCAGCTTTCACTTCAGGCTATGGAGTGCACCTTCACAATGAGAATCTCCCTCTCTCTCTCTCTCTCTCTTGCTCAGCTTCTTCCTTGCCAGTGCTGCAGCCCTTTCAGAAGAGATTGTCGACACCCACATCCCCAGCAGCCCCAAACCATACCTTGAGGCCTATACGTAGACTTGTGCGAGCATTGGTGTTTCAGATTGGGTGAGGCCATTCTCCTGACCTTAGCTGTGCTGTTGGTGGTCGCGCTGACCTTACATGCCGCCTGCAGGAGCGCATGAGATGTTTCC
Organism: Symbiodinium natans; assembly: GCA_905221605.1. NCBI lineage: Eukaryota > Dinophyceae > Suessiales > Symbiodiniaceae > Symbiodinium > Symbiodinium natans. The sequence continues at coordinate 281,155 of CAJNDS010002650.1, forward strand.
GCTCAGGGTTGCTTGCTGTGCACACCTATTCAAGGCATCGGCCCCATGCATGACCAGGAGCCATCTGTCGGCCCAAACACACCACGAGGTGGCTTCTACTAATTTGTAGCAACCGTTGCAGCAATAATGAAGTGGGCGTTCTTCGTCTTTGCCACATTGGTGGAATGGTCTCTTGCTGTCAACATGGCTGAAGATGCCTCCAACTCGCTAAACTCCACATGGTTTGTGCCTTGCACGGGCAAGCTCATTGGCAACTCGCCTTATGACTGCGAGAAGCAGTCTTTGGATGATTGCGCGTCTTCGTACACCTCCACTGGAGTACCAGGTTTTCCTACGATGCAATGGTCCGCAGGCGAGCGGAAGTTCATGCAATGCACGATCAGTGGCGTCAAATGCGCGGCAACGCTGCCCTACTGCTCTACTGTGGGGGAGTTGGTCGTGGATTACCTGATCGTGGGCGGCGGTGGTGGTGCTGGCTCGGGCGGTGGAGGAGCGGGCGGCGTTTTGAAGGGCACGCAGCCGATCAAAGTGGGTGAGGCCTTGAGCGTCCTGGTGGGAGCTGGCGGAAATGGCGGCGGTGGTGGAGGAAGGTATGCGACTACAAATGTTCCCACAAATGGTGGCGACTCAAAGCTCGGCAAGGTCGTGGCCAAGGGGGGAGCCGCCGGAGGTTACAAGGCCAGGCAGACGGCACCCAGCGGAGCATCTGGCGGCGGAAGTGCCTTTGACTCCCCATCAGTCACCGTTGCCTCAGGCACCAAAGGTCAAGGGCATTCCGGAGGCAAGTCCTTCAAATCCGGTTATGGCGGAGGAGGCGGAGGTGGTGGTGCTGGCGAAGCTGGCCACAACCCCAGTGGCACATATCGTGGCGGCAAAGGCGGCGACGGGATCTCTTCGGACATTACTGGCAGCACCAAGTTTTACGGTGGAGGCGGCGGTGCCGGACTCAATGGACATGGCGCAAAGTCGTATCCAGACCTTGTTGCGCTGGGTGGCAAAGGCGGTGGAGGCCGTGGAAGCGACTTTGTTTGCGATCCCGAGAACCAGTACTGGAAATTCACTGGCACGAATGGTGAGCCCAACACTGGAGGTGGAGGTGGTGGCGGAGATCCTGAGACCCGCATGGCCGGCACAGGTGGCTCCGGAGTTGTCATCGTGCGCTATACGTCTCCTACGCCAATTCTTTCTGGTGGCACAGTGACGGAAGCCGGAGGCTTCCAAATCCACACCTTCGCGACTCCGGGAGAGGACGACTTGTCCTGGATGAAAGCAGGCAACATTTTGATTGATTTCCTGATCGTGGCCGGGGGTGGCGGTGCCGGCTCTGGAGGTGGTGGCGGCGGAGGGGTTATCATGGGCTCGAAGATGATCCATAAGGGGACCGAGTGGACTGTGAAAGTCGGCGGTGGCGGCAAAGCTGGCCAGGGCGGGGGCGTAGAAAGAGATCCTAGCAAGCCCGCGACAAAAGGAGAAGACTCCATGCTGGGAAGCTTGGTCGCCATTGGCGGAGGAAAGGGTGCCGATTACACTCGCACTCCTGGCGGTGGCGGATCAGGTGGTGGTGGTGGATTCGATCAAAACCACCAGTCTTCCGCTCCTGGGACTCCCGGTCAAGGCTTCCATGGAGGCCTCACAAACCAGAGAGGCTATGGGGCTGCGGGTGGCGGGGGTGGTGCCGGCGAACCCGGGGGGTCCGCCCCAAAGAAGCACTATGGTGGCAAGGGAGGGGATGGCGTGTCCTCAGACATCACAGGCGCTCTGAAGTGGTACGGAGGAGGCGGAGGTGGGGGTGTGAACCACAATGGTGACATCCTCATCGCCGGTGGTGGTGGAGCTGGTGGCAAGGGCGGCGGAGGCAGGGGCGGCGACTTCGGGGCGAAAGCACATAGCGCCTCCAAAGCAAGGTTCACGGGAACTGATGGAGAGGCGAACACCGGAGGTGGCGGTGGTGGGACCGATCCGGAAAGCACGGTGGCTGGGAAGGGTGGCTCGGGCATCGTCATCATCCGATACAAAAGCGCACAGCCTTTGATGACAGGCGGCACCATGAGTTCGTCGGGCGGATATCAGATTCACACCTTTGACACTGTCGGCACCAGCACCTTGAAGTACTAGTGGCGGTCGTCGCCACAGTCAGTGACACAATTGATCCACCAAGGGGTGTTTCACCCAAGCTTGGCATCGAACAAAAACCGAAGCTCAAAAGCCCCGACAAATTACCCCCGCCTCCCCCCCCCCCCAAAAAAAAAAGCACACACACACACACACAAAATTCTCCCCACCCAAAATTGGCCAAGGTCCTCATCGTCATCATCCGGCACCTCTTTTTTTTCTTGGCAGTGCGTTTGGGGTTTTGCGATTCAGAGGCACAGTAGAGGAGCATCGAGCCTTGTTGGGAAGATCCATTCTCAGACCCGCAAAGAGCACAATGGGCCCAATGGGCCCAAGGTCCATAGGCTCTCGTGGCTTCCATTCGCCTACTAGATCGGCGGTCGGGTCTGCAAATGGTTCAGGGAGTTTAGGTAGTCTGGAGAGCTTGATTGAGGGAGCTTAAGGGAGGGTTTAGGTTCAGAAGACCTCTGGAACAAGAGGGGGCTGCACGGAAGCCGTCTAAGCTGCAGGGCGAAGGGATGGGCAGCCTGACCAGCTGCACCGCGTCCCATCCGCACGCTTGTTGGGCTGTTGGGGGTTTAGGGTTTTCGGGTTTGGGGATTTTGGGGTTTTGAGGAGTAGGGTTTTGGGGTGTTGGGTTTAGGGTTTGTGGGTTTGATGGGGGGGTGTGGGTGCAAGGATCCTGTACCCACAACTGCCTGCCTACCGCACACAATCGGCCCAAAGAAGGGTTTTGGGGTTTTTGGGCTTGGAGAAGGATGGGATACTGGGGTTTCCGTCAGCCACCCACCGTAGCTCGGGTCAAACGCTACTCGGGACGTGTAGGCCGTGTCGGCGAAGGCATGGACGCATCACAGGAGGATGAGCCTGCTCAGCTCCTGGAGTTATGGCTCGGTTTTGAGTGGTTGTTGGCCAAGTTTGCCGGGGCCGTTTCACGTCATTCCTCTGCAAAATTTATTTCCTGAGGAGCCTGTGCCAGGCAAACTTTTGTTGTGGAACTATCTTTTTGTTGGGGTCTGCATGGGTCTGTCCGCAGGGATTCATGAGGTGATGCCGTGTCTGTATAGTATGTTAGTGTACGAGGCTCGCAGAATATTTGGCTGGGTGTGGGTGATGGTGAACGTAGCGGAAATGACTGTGCAGTGCTGTACTGTCGGTACTGTTGTTGCGCCTGGTGTTTTGAAACCAGCAACAAAAGTGCAGGTAGCACACTGGATCGTCCACAAAGAGCCCTATGAAGACTCAGGCTTGCGCCTGGCGGCGACCTATCATATAAGAAAACCTGAACGTCATTACATCTCACAAATGCATGGTTCGCGGAATGCAGGTGGTTGCGCACAAATCGGCTCGAGTTCATTCATGTGATGATCTCGGGGGTGATGAAACATCACCGCACCTGACTGACACCTGAAGTTGCATGTCGATGTTGTTACTGCATGCTGCCTGTCCTCGCTTGGCGTGTTGGCATGATTGGTACGGATGTGTAAAACCTGCTGACCACACCTCATCCGTCTCCTCCGCAACTGGTGGCACCACAGGCACGTCACAAAAACACGCGGCATTGCATGCTCTCTGTATTAAGTAGGTAAGAGCTGAATGGCGCGCTGTGAGTGTCCATAAAAAACAAGCATGCACATACGTACATACATACATACATACAGAAGTACATCTTCGCCTCGGCTTTCTGCCGAGAAGCGTTTGGAACAAGCGACACGGATCCGGTCTCCTTCCCCTAACCCAACCCTTCCCCCCCATGTCAATTTTGTGACGCACCCCACACACACATCCGCAAAAGCACCAGTGCACGCACACGCGCACTCAGCCACGCATATAGCGTCTGCCACACAGTACGTTGGTGCAGGTGCCTTTGCAGCCTTTTCGCAGCTTTGCATGAGCCATTGGACCATGCAAGCGAAGCATTTTCAAAAACAAGCTCACTGCGCGCCTCTTCCGAACCCGAAGCTCCTTCAAACCCTAAACCTCTCCAAGCCTGCCATAAATCCATCCTGCGATATCAAGCAAGAGCTTCCAATCAATGTCGATTTCTGGAGCTGGTGCTGCGAGAGAATCATTGACAAGCCAAATACCTCAAGACTCTTAAAGTAAATGTCCTTGTTGCCTTAGCCCAAACCGGAGCTTTGCCGTGTATTTGTCCCGCCGTGAGACCAAGGTGAAGGTATACCCCATGGCGGCCATAGCATGTCCGGCAAATTCTGCTACTGCTGTCGAGCATGAACATATGTGAACATGCCAGGTGCTGAAGCTCTGAAGGGTCAGTGCCGCGCAACCGGCGCAGGGCACTGCTGGCAGCCGGGAGTCTGACACTTTGCCAAAAGAAGCGACGATCCTCGGTTCTGTAGCATCTAGTCTAGTGACAGGGTCGATCTAGTCTGGTCTAGTCTACTGTTGATATATAGATTCATCTCAGATGTCGACTTCAAGCAAGGAGGTAACTGCATGCCTCCTTGTCTACAAGCCACAGACTTTGCTTGGTTTGTTTGGTCTTGTAGATGATGTTCCTCTGATGCGAGAATCGCTTGTGTTGGCGTTGGTTGGCACAATGTGCGTAGCCTTGGCTTTCGGGCTTTTGGCTTCATTAGGGTCTGGCTTCGTGCCAGGGGACAGTTGGATGAAGGAACAAGCTTGAGCTTAAGTTTTCGGTTCAACCTTGTTTGTGCATGCTTGAATTGAGCAATTCGGCCCAACCTTGTGTGGGTGAACAAGCTTGAACTTAACAAGTTGTCGGTTCAACCTTTTTCGGTTAAAGCTTGTTTCGGGGAACAAGTTTGAGGATTGCTGCACGTACGAACAGACAAAAGGATGAAGCTTTCTCGGCAAGGGAGGTTTTAACAAATTCAAGGCATGCGTCCTCCAAGGAGGTTTGTTTTTTTTTTTTGGCTCTCCAGGCACCTTAACCCAAACCTACTCCAGCACCTTTTAAGAATCACGAACCCATTTTGTTCCAAACCAGATTAGAACCCCAGACCTCGTTTACATTCTAAACAAGGTCAAGCCCACCCCAAACCCAGCACCGGGCCTTTTCAAGACACAAACCAACCCCAGCCCCTTCAAACACTCCCAAGTCCGATATGAAACCCCCGAGTTTTGAAACCCGATTTGAATCCCAGACCCTGCTAAACAAGGTTCTTTCCACCCCTCATGGTCCCTGTCGTTTTGTGTAAATCGTACGTACCCTTGCCATGCCTCACACACATATCAGCAAAACAAATGTATGCAAAAACAAGAACAAGAACAAAGAGACCAACCAAATTATTGTTGAATAATTTTCGTGTTTGCTTTTGAGGATGAAGCCCTAAGCCTCAAGACAAACTACATGGAAGTTGTATCTGATACCAGTGTGAATTTACCGAACTATTTGTGGAGTAAGACTACGTTTTGCTGCCAACAATGCGCAGCTCCGGGCCTGTTGGACTCGGTGCTTTGGAGGCAGGACGTGCCCCGCACTTGGTGCTTTCCAGGTGTCGTCTATTCGTTTTCATGTCACTTTTCGAGCTACGACGAATCACTTCGGTCCAGGGTGCTCGTAGTTAGCTGTTGCTTTGCATTCGTTTGCCCGTGGCATTCCTGCAGAAGAGACGGCCATCATCTCCAGTGTCTGAAGGCTTCAGCGTATCAGTTGCTGTATGGTTATAATTCAGCACTACTTGTTGATTGTATCCAGTGGTGTGGTTGCAGTGCACGTAGAGAGGCGGGGACAAGCAATAGCCTCCGACAACCTATAGCATAACCTCGCTCCCTCCACGTCGTGGAGTTGCTTGCGGAAAGACCTCCATGCAACGCTGTGTTGGGGTTTGCATTGAGAATCCCAATCGTAGTGTTCAGGACGCATACAGGGATGATATGGGCTCCCGGGGAGCGGCAAGCAGAGCATGTGGATGGTGCGGAAGAGACAATCATCAAGCTCCCAGACAGCAAGAGTGACCGTAATAAGTGGTTGTGTCTTTGTCGTGAGGTTTCTTAAAACCGAAGCTCGAAGCCGACTTGCACAGGCCGGTGAGCTGGACACTTAGGGCCTAGGGGTGGTACGGACTGGTACCGCGACAGCGGACGGCGGCATGCGACGTGTGAGGTGGTGTGCGAGTGCGTGGCATGGGTATGCATGGGTCCGAGTGCGGGCTGTGAGAGCGTCTGGGCAAACGTGGTTGTAGAAAGGGTTTTCTGGATGATTGCCGGAAGGTGGTGAGCCAAGTTACTTGTCGTTAACCATCTGTCGGGTTCCAGAAGCCCTGGGCCTTTTTTTGGTTCGGCCTGAAATTTCCTTCTGCGCACGAAAGTGAGGACCAACCCAAGAAAGCACCCTGCGAAAGGGGGAGTTGTTTATGATAAGCCCTAAATCCAAAACCCTAAACCCTAAACCAACATTGTAGGTTTCTGAAGGGAGGGCCTCCAGGGGTTCAGAGCTCAGTGATGTCTACCCAAACCCCTAAGCCCCGCAATTCAGCAGCAGTTCTGTGGGCCTGAATATGGCCCCTCACCTCCTTTAAATGGTTCTGAAGTATGGGCCCCTTGGGTTGTGTAGGGTATATAAGGGGTATTTCAGGGGTCCCCGTTTAGGGGCCCAAGCTAAGGGGCCATGTATAGATGGGAACCTAGCACGAAAGGCAGCTGTTCAGCTGGCCCTGCGTGCTCCGGCAAGACTGGGTTCCTGGAAGATGGGTGGGGCCGGGCCTCGCGGTTGACCGTGTTGGCGTGCCTTCCAGCGACCTGGGGACGGTTAGTGTATGTTAGTGTGGACCTCTTTCTTGGTAGCGCCCTTTGGGGAAGGAGCCCATGGCAAGACTTTTTGGGTGTGTGGTTTTGTGTGGTGTTGCGTCGTGGTGTTGCTGCGTGTTGTTGTGTGGTGTTGCTGCGTGTTGTTGCGTTGTCATGCTGTGTGTTGTTGTGTGGTGTTGCCGCGTGTTGTTGCGTCGTGTTGTTGCGCGGCGTAGCGTTGTGTTGTTTCGTGTTGCGTTGTGTTGTTACGTCTGTTACGTCGTGTTGCTGCGTGTTGTTGCGTGTTGTTGGGTCGTGTTGTTGCGTCGTCGTGTTGTTGCTGTGTGTTGTTGTGTGGTGTTGCAAGTTGCTAGGTATGCCAAAACTCCAAACTTTAAGAGATAGGCATGCCAAAAGTCCAAACTTCAAGAGATAGGTAAACTCCAAACTTTGAGAGATAGGTATGCCAAAACTCCAAGCGTTAAGAGATAGGTATGCCAAAACTCCAAACTTTAAGAGATAGGTCAGATAGGTATGCCAAAACTCCAAACAAACTTTAAGAGATAGGTATGCCAAAACTCCAAACGTTAAGAGGAAAGGTATGCCAAAACTCCAATCTTCAAGAGATAGGTATGCCAAACTCCCAACTTTTGTATTCAAGAGATGAGCCTTTGTTTTGCGCGTGACAGACTCTTCAATCCAGCGTTGCGTTGTGCTGTTTTGTGTTGTGTCGTGTTGTTACGTCTGGTAGTCGTGTTGCTGCGTTGCGTCGTGTTGTTGTGCTGCGTGTTGTTGCGTCGTCGTGTTGTTGCTGTGTGTTGTTGTGTGGTGCTTCTAGGTATGCCAAAACTCCAAACTTTCAAAGATAGGTATGCCAACACTCCAAACAAACTTTAAAACAACTTTAAGAGATAGGTATGCGGTTTAAGGTTTAGGGCTTAGGGTTTCGACTCCCACACTGGCGCACACGCTGGCGAGGCTCCGGATGATCCAAGACAGAAGCTGCATCACATTGGAGACAGTTGAAGAAACAACGCCAGTAGAGGGGCCCCGATGGAAAGAGCCACCAGGTGGCAAGGATAGTTAACAGTATACACCCAACATACCCTGTGGACTGGGAGAAGCGCCATGACAAGTGTGGCTACGCATTGGCAGCCGAGGGTGCAAAGGCATACTAGGCGACCCACCATGTGGACCACGCTTCACCAGCCACTCAAGCAGGATGGTTAACAGCGCACACCCAACATACTCGGTGGACTGGAGAATCACCATGACAAAGTGTGACTACACATTGGCAGCTGAGGGCGCAACAGCATACTAGGTTCCCGACCACAGTGGCACAGCCCAAAACAGGATGGCTAACAGTATACATCCAACATCGAACCCACCAACATCGAACCCAGCTGTGCCATCGTGATCCCTATGGGGCTGACATCAAGTGAAACAGGGCTCTCTCAGGTCACGGGCTCACTCACAGACAGGCAGGAGGGGGGGGCCTCCCTGGACACTGCGTCCTTTCCTTCATCATCTCGACTTTGCAGCTAGGGTTTAGGGTTTTAGGGTTTAGGGTTTAGGGTTGAGGGTTTTCCATAGGTTGTCTATTGGATTTAATTTGTTTCCTGTGGTTTTCGGTTTTGACAGGTTTTCATTGGTTGTTATAGGTTTTCTGTTGGTTTTTATTGGTTTTCTATTGTTCTGTATTGGTTTTCTATTGGCTGTTATTGGTGTTCTATTGGTTTTCTATTGGTTTCGATTGGTTTTCTATTAGGGTTTAGGGTTTTCCATTGGTTTTCTATTGGATAGGGCTTGGTAGGGCTTAGGGCTTTGTAGATATAAGGGCTTCCAAGGGCGCTTAGGGCCAGGGCTTAGGGGCTTAGGCTTTGCTGGGATCAGGGCTTGGCAGGGCTTCGGGCTTCGTGTCGGGCTTAGGGCTTTGCAGGGCTTTGGGTTTAGGGTTTAGGGTTAGGGTTTTCCATTGGTTTTCTCTCGGGTTTTATTGGTTTTCTGTTGGTTTTCTATTGGTTTCGATAGGTTTTCTTTGGTTTTTGTAGGTTTTCTATTGGTGTTTATTGGTTTTCTATTGTTCTGTATTGTTTTGTATTGTTTTTTATTGGTTTAATTGGTGTTCTATTGGTTTTCTATTGGTTTCGGTTGCTTTTCTATTAGGGTTGAGCCCTACGACCACACGTCTTGCCGCAGGTTTACCATCTGTGTCAACACCGTCCCTGCCATGCTTTCCGAGAAATTTCAGCTCAAATTCGTCGAGGCCTCCACGCGCGTGTCTAGGGCACCGTGCCCGAACCTTGATAACGTCCATGCTGCCAGTGCATCCATTGCCCACAGCAACACTGTACCAGTACGTGCGAGTGTCTAGGGCACCGTGCCCGAACCTTGATAACGTCCATGCTGCCAGTGCGTCCATTGCTCACAGCAACACTGTACCAGTACGTGCGAGTGTCTAGGCCCTAAGGCACCGTGCCCGAACCTTGATAACGTCCATGCTGCCAGTGCATCCAATGCCCACAGCAACACTGTACCAGTACGTGCGAGTGTCTAGGGCACCGTGCCCGAACCTTGATAACGTCCATGCTGCCAGTGCATCCATTGCCCACAGCAACACTGCACCAGTACGTGCGAGTGTCTAGGCCCTAAGGCACCGTGCCCGAACCTTGATAACGTCCATGCTGCCAGTGCGTCCATTGCCCACAGCAACACTGTACCAGTACGTGCGAGTGTCTAGGGCACCGTGCCCGAACCTTGATAACGTTCATGCTGCCAGTGCGTCCATTGCCCACAGCAACACTGTACCAGTACGTGCGAGTGTCTAGGGCACCGTGCCCGAACCGTCCATGCTGCCAGTGCGTCCATTGCCCACAGCAACACTGTACCAATACGTGCGAGTGTCTAGGGCACCGTGCCCGAACCTTGATAACGTTCATGCTGCCAGTGCGTCCATTGCCCACAGCAACACTGTACCAGTACGTGCGAGTGTCTAGGGCACCGTGCCCGAACCTTGATAACGTCCATGCTGCCAGTGCGTCCATTGCCCACAGCAACACTGTACCGGGCTCGATGCTTTGGTGTGGATTCCGCAATGTTTCTCAGACATTCGCCGGGTCAGCAAGAAAATTGCCCGCTCTGGCCTTGCAAGCAAACACACACACACACACACACACACACTCACACACACACTCACACACACACACACACACACACACACACACACACGCACACACACACACACGCACACGCACACGCACACGCACACGCACACGCACACGCACACCCACACTCACACACACACACACACACACACACACACACACATTCAACGGCACTTCTCACGAGAGGTATGCGTCTGGGACGCTGAATTTTATAAAACGGCGTCCTAACATAAACGACTTTTCCGCGACTCGTGAAGCTACAAAACACTGCAAATAACGATACGGGAAGCATGTGCGACACAAATCGCTCTAGTCGAAGCGCGGCAAAACGCGCGGGCGGAGCGGGGTTGAGGGTTTTCCATAGGTTTTCTATTGGATTTAATTTATTTCCTGGGGTTTTCTATTGGTTTTGACAGGTTTTCATTGGTTGTTATAGGTTTTCTATTGGTATTGGTTTTCTATTGGTTTTTATTTGTGTTCTATTGGTTTTCTAGTTGTTTCGATTTGTTTTCTATTAGGGTTTAGGGTTTTCCATTGGTTTTCTATTTGATAGGGCTTGGTGGGGTTTAGGGTTTAGGTTTTTCTATTTATTTGTTTTTTATTGGTTTTTATGGGTGTTCTATTGGTTTTCTATTTGTTTCGATTGGTTTTCTCTTAGGGTTGAGGGTTTTCCACAGGTTTTCTATTGGATTTAATTTATTTCCTGTGGTTTTCTATTGGTGTTGACAGGTTTTCATTGGTTGTTATAGGTTTTCTATTGGTTTTTATTTGTGTTCTCTTGGTTTTCTATTGGTTTCGATTGGTTTTCTATTAGGGTTTAGGGTTTTCTATTGGTTTTCTATTGGATAGGGCTTGGTAGGGCTTAGGGCTTGGTAGGGCTTAGGGCTTGGTAGGGCTTAGGGCTTGGTAGGGCTTAGGGCTTTGTAGATATATGGGCTTCGAAGGGCGCTTAGGGCCAGGGCTTAGGGGCTTAGGCTTTGCTGGGATCAGGGCTTGGCAGGGCTTCGGGCTTTGCAGGGCTTTGGGTTTAGGGTTTAGGGTTTTCCATTGGTTTTCTCTCGGGTGTTATTGGTTTTCTTTTGGTTTTCTGTTGGTTTCGATCGGTTTTCTATTGGTTTTTGTAGGTTTTCCATTGGTTTTCTATTTGTTTTTATTGGTTTTCTATTGTTCTGTATTGTTTTTTATTGTTTTTTTTTTGGTTTCTATTTTAGGTTTTTTCTATTTGTTTTTTTATTGGTGTTCTATATTGGTTTCGATTGGCTTTCTATTAGGGTTGAGGGTTTTCCATAGGTTTTCTATTAGATTTAATTTATTTCCTGTGGTTTTCTGTTGGTTTTTATTGGTTTTCTATTGTTCTGTATTGATTGGTGTTCTATTGGTTTTCTATTTGTTTCGATTGGTTTTCTATTAGGGTTTAGGGTTTTCATTGGTTTTCTATTGGATAGGGCTTGGTAGGGTTTAGGGTTTGAGGTTTAGGGTTTAAGTTTTTTTTTTTGTTTTTTATTGGTTTTTATTGGTGTTCTATTAGTTTTCTATTGGTTTCGATTGTTTTTATTAGGGTTTAGGGTTTTCCATTGGTTTTCTATTGGATAGGGCTTGGTAGGGCTTAGAGCTTTGTAGATATAAAGGCTTCGAAGGGCGCATAGGGCCAGGGCTTAGCGGCTTAAGCTTTGCTGGGATCAGGGCTTGGCAGGGCTTCGGGCTTTGCAGGGCTTTGGGTTTAGGGTTTAGGGTTTTCCATTGGTTTTCTCTCAAGTGTTATTGGTTTTCTTTTGGTTTTCTGTTGGTTTCGATCGGTTTTCTATTGGTTTTTGTAGTTTTCTAATTGGTTTTCTATTGGTTTTTATTGGTTTTGTATTGTTCTGTATTGTTTTTTTGGTTTTTATTGGTTTTTATTGGTGTTCTATTGGTTTTCTATTGGTTTCGATTGGTTTTCTATTCGGGCTTCGGGTTTTCCATTGGTTTTCTATTGGAAAGGGCTTGGTATGGTTTAGGGTTTAGGTTTTTCTATTTGGTTTTTATTGGTTTTTATTGGTGTTCTGTTGGTTTTCTATTTGTTTCGATTGGTTTTCTCTTAGGGTTGAGGGTTTTCCATAGGTTTTCTATTTGGATTTAATTTATTTCCTGTGGTTTTCTATTGGTGTTGACAGGTTTTCATTGGTTGTTATAGGTTTTCTATTGGGTTTTAATGGTGTTCTATTGGTTTTCTATTGGTTTCGATTGGTTTTCTATTGGGGTTTAGGGTTTTCTATTGGTTTTCTATTGGATAGGGCTTGGTAGGGCTTAGGGCTTGGTAGGGCTTAGGGCTTTGTAGATATAAGGGCTTCGAAGGGCGCTTAGGGCCAGGGCTTAGGGGCTTAGGCTTTGCTGGGATCAGGGCTTGGCAGGGCTTCAGGCTTCGTGTCGGGATCTTGCCAGGCCGAGTTCTTCGCGTCTCCGGCAGCAACTACAGCCGTGCGTGGAAGAGTGGGCAAGGACTGGCGCTGGTTGCGTATGGCGTCTTATGATAGTATGCTTGCAGAGGTGGCGCAGGCAGCGGGAGACCCAGAAAGACGATGCGGACCGCGCGGCGGCGATTAGGAGAGTCGCAAAGCAGTTTCCTCATCTTGTTGTGGCAGAGAGTGGCTGTTCGCAGTAGTAGTAGTAGTAGTAGTAGTAGTAGTAGTAGTAGTAGTAGTAGTAGTAGTAGTAGTAGTAGTAGTAGTAGTAGTAGTAGTAGTAGTAGTAGTAGTAGTAGTAGTAGTAGTAGTAGTAGTAGTAGTAGTAGTAGTAGTAGTAGTAGTAGTAGTTAGTAGTAGTAGTAGTAGTAGTAGTAGTAGTAGTAGTAGTAGTAGTAGTAGTAGTAGTAGTAGTAGTAGTAGTAGTAGTAGTAGTAGTAGTAGTAGTAGTAGTAGTAGTAGTAGTAGTAGTAGTAGTAGTAGTAGTAGTAGTAGTAGTAGTAGTAGTAGTAGTAGTAGCGTTCATAAGGAAGCTTCGAGCCTCAGGTGTAGGTGTGTGTGTGTGTGTGTGCAAGTGTGAGTGAGTGAGTGAGTGAGTGAGACATCCTTGTCTTGACGGCGCATTGGTCAAGGACATTGTCTGTGACGCGTAGCTTCCGCGACGCCCCCGCCGCACTGGTCAAAGCCAATGAGGAACGCGAGGCGGAGAGGCTTGCGCGGGATCTACTGCTGCAGGAGGAGCCCTTGCCTGGCCTGTCTGAGGGTGTAGCCATGTGTAGTCTATATGTCTATATTGATAGTTGCTTCTGCTTAAAGTATGGCGGGCAATCGAAGGAAGCAGTCATCGAGGCTTCTGTTCGAGGCCGCAGGTTGCCGCAAGTTGCTTGGACGGCAGTGTTCGTATGCGGGAAGTGTTTCAGTGCTTTGTGTCGTGACCGAATCTTTGAGTGTCAGTGTTGCTGTTGCTTGATACAGCGAGCGGTGCCAAGACCCCGGCCAATGCAAGCTTTGCGAGCTCTCCAAAGACAGCATCGCCGCGTTGTCGCGGAGTTCCCCGTTTATTCCTACGAGGCAGAACCTTTTCCGACTGTTTGATTTTTTGTGTTCGGTCCAACTGCGGCAAAAGTTCGTAGAAACAAGCAGTCGCGCCGCCAGGTCCATTGGGTTTAGGGTTTAGGGTTTAGGGTTTAGGGTGTCTCAGTGAGTGGGCGCGCTGGTGCTGAAAGCACCCAGGCGCGTGCCCCGACTTGCAGGAGCCCACCCGCGCGCTGGCGCTCCACCCTCGCCTTAACCTCTACGAGTTTAGGGTTCTTTTGAATTCTGGTATATTCTGATCGTGTTTTTGCTATTTTTCTTTTTTCCAGGGGTTGGGTTTAGAAGCTCGGCATCGATGCAGAAGTTCGCAGCCCCTTGGCGTTGCAAGGGATGATGTCCATCATTCGAGGGCTTCTGGGCGGGCCAAAATCAGAGGTTTGGGACCTTTGTGGGGGTTGCTGCCACCGTCGCCTCGCTGATGCTGCATCCGGAACGTCTTGTTTGGGAGGCGGCGGCTTTGTGATGCCTTCAAAAAGCGCCAGAAAAGTCCGAGGTTTGGGCTTGGGGCTGGCTGCCGCTTTTGCTTCTTCTTTGTTGGGGTTCCTTGTCGGTGTTGGAGGTTTGGCATCAGGGTCCTGTCAGGGGCCTTCCGGGCAGGGGCCGCCCAGGCAGGGGCCTGCCAGGCAGCCTCCGTCTGGACTGGCTCTGACGGCGTCTGGTCGCCACCGCGCTCCGTAGGGCTTCTGGCTTCGGAGCTACCTCGCCTGCCGGCTTCGACGGCCCCGAGCTCACTCAGTTTAGGGTTTAGGGGTTAGGGGTTTAGGGTCCAGGGCTTCGGGTTTAGGGTTCAGGGTTCAGGGTTTAGGGTTTGCTTTTTTTTGGGAAAGCTATTCCATCCAAGACTTGTCCATAGGTGGGGGGTCAAAATTGGGCGGGGAGAGATGGGTGGGGTGGGCTGTGCGACTTGATTGCGAATGTGTGCAGACTGTGGGGATTGGTTTGGGATTGTTGCGACTTGAGTGGATCAGCTTCTGCGCACAGCCTGTGTGGGCAGTGTCTTCAGGGTTTACGGTGGAAAACTCAGGAAAGAGCTCTGGAAGTTTTTGGCCACACGTGGCCACATTTCTGGGAAGTATGAGAGGCCCCAGCACACATCGATAAACCGCTTGGAAGAGCCAGCTCTTGTTCCTTGTTTTGATGAGCTTCCATCACTATCTGCAGGGTTTAATGTCAATGATGCGGTCTGCGCATTGGATCTATGGGCTTTATGAGCCTCTCTTCCGAATACACGAATACCCCTAGCAGGCAATCTCAGTTTGCTTTTTAGCTTTGGTTGGGCCGCCCTAACCAGTCACCACAATTGCCGAACAGAATGACAGGACGCAAAGCCGTTGCTCAAATGAGCGGGGACCCCAAAGCCCTGAGCGAATCTGTCGGTAGGGCTTGCGGGCATCACTTGCCCCTTACTTGATAGTTGCGAGGTCACGAGTATCCCAGACTGGCGACAAAGAACTGCGAAAAGGGAAAGCTCGTTTTCGTAGAGTGGGGTTGAAGTAGAAAAGAACAAAGCACCAAACAGAACACCGTGGCAACATGAGAGTCAATATAACACCAGAAGCACTTGAGGGGCAAAGTAAGCTCTAAGCCTTAATCCCCGAAACCCTGAAGCATTCTTTAACGACTGTTGCCCCAAAGACTTGAGCAAGCGGGTCGCCGTGAAGTGCGCTCTTAAGCGCTGCGTGCAAGACAAAAGCATGAGCTGCGCGTCTGGGCCCCCGTAGGCCCGCGCAGCGAATGCAGGTTTTGGCGCGCGCAGCGCCTAAATTTTTTAAATAACCCTAAATCCCTTAAACCGAGAACCCTAATCCCTAAATCGTAAAAACCCTCAAAACCCTAATTCCTAAACGGTAACAACCCTGAAAACCCTAATTCCAAAACGGTTCAGGGTTTAGGGTTTAGGGTTTAGGGTTTAGGGTTTAGGGTTTAGGGTTTAGGGTTTAGGGTTTAGGGTTTAGGGTTTAGGGTTTAGGGTTTAGGGTTTAGGGTTTAGGGTGTAGCACGGGTCAGCTGAACGTAATAGTGTGAAGACATGCCCACCCCAAGGCCACCCTATCACAACTCACTGCGAAACCAAACCGGAGCCAGCCAAAACCAAGCCAGCCATTCAAAATCCGCGAAACCGAGCCGGAGCCAGCCCAAACTAAGGCAACCATTCAAAACTCACACGTCGAACATTCTTGGAGGATTCTGAAAACTAGTTAGAACAGCCCAAGCCTTTAGTGACTAGACTTCTGGGTTTTTCTTGGGGCCATAAGGCAAAGGATCCCCCTTCAGGTTTACGCGAAGGGGACGGTCTGGGCCGAAGGGCCCTCTCACAGAAAACTCAGGCGTGAACTTGCAGGTTGTGGGTCACTTGGGTCCATAAGGCAAAGGACTCTCCTTCAGGTTTGCGCGAAGGGGACGGTCTGGGCCGAAGGGCCCTCTCAAAAAAGAGGTTGCACTGCACCCCTAGTCTGGCCCAAAGAACCAGAGCAGGGCCACCACCAGGTTTAGGGTTTAGGGTTTAGGGTTTAGGGTTTAGGGTTTAGGGTTTAGGGTTTAGGGTTTAGGGTTTAGGGTTTAGGGTTTAGGGTTTAGGGGGTTTAGGGTTTAGGGTTTAGGGTTTAGTAGCACGGGTCAGCTGAACGTAATAGTGTGAAGACATGCCCACCCCAAGGCCACCCTATCACAACTCACTGCGAAACCAAACCGGAGCCAGCCAAAACCAAGCCAGCCATTCAAAATCCGCGAAACCGAGCCGGAGCCAGCCCAAACTAAGGCAACCATTCAAAACTCACACGTCGAACATTCTTGGAGGATTCTGAAACTAGTTAGAACAGCCCAAGCCTTTAGTGACTAGACTTCTGGGTTTTTCTTGGGGCCATAAGGCAAAGGATTCCCCTTCAGGTTTACGCGAAGGGGACGGTCTGGGCCGAAGGGCCCTCTCACAGAAAACTCAGGCGTGAACTTGCAGGTTGTGGGTCACTTGGGTCCATAAGGCAAAGGACTCTCCTTCAGGTTTGCGCGAAGGGGACGGTCTGGGCCGAAGGGCCCTCTCAAAAAAGAGGTTGCACTGCACCCCTAGTCTGGCCCAAAGAACCAGAGCAGGGCCACCACAGGTTTAGGGTTTAGGGTTTAGGGTTTAGGGTTTAGGGTTTAGGGTTTAGGGTTTAGGGTTTAGGGTTAGGGTTTAGGGTTTAGGGTTTAGGGTTTAGGGTTTAGGGTTTAGGGTTTAGGGTTTAGGGTTTAGGGTGTAGCACGGGTCAGCTGAACGTAATAGTGTGAAGACATGCCCACCCCAAGGCCACCCTATCACAACTCACTGCGAAACCAAACCGGAGCCAGCCAAAACCAAGCCAGCCATTCAAAATCCGCGAAACCGAGCCGGAGCCAGCCCAAACTAAGGCAACCATTCAAAACTCACACGTCGAACATTCTTGGAGGATTCTGAAAACTAGTTAGAACAGCCCAAGCCTTTAGTGACTAGACTTCTGGGTTTTTCTTGGGGCCATAAGGCAAAGGATCCCCCTTCAGGTTTACGCGAAGGGGACGGTCTGGGCCGAAGGGCCCTCTCACAGAAAACTCAGGCGTGAACTTGCAGGTTGTGGGTCACTTGGGTCCATAAGGCAAAGGACTCTCCTTCAGGTTTGCGCGAAGGGGACGGTCTGGGCCGAAGGGCCCTCTCAAAAAAGAGGTTGCACTGCACCCCTAGTCTGGCCCAAAGAACCAGAGCAGGGCCACCACCAGGTTTAGGGTTTAGGGTTTAGGGTTTAGGGTTTAGGGTTTAGGGTTTAGGGTTTAGGGTTTAGGGTTTAGGGTTTAGGGTTTAGGGTTTAGGGTTTAGGGTTTAGGGTTTAGGGTTTAGGGTTTAGGGTTTAGGGTGTAGCACGGGTCAGCTGAACGTAATAGTGTGAAGACATGCCCACCCCAAGGCCACCCTATCACAACTCACTGCGAAACCAAACCGGAGCCAGCCAAAACCAAGCCAGCCATTCAAAATCCGCGAAACCGAGCCGGAGCCAGCCCAAACTAAGGCAACCATTCAAAACTCACACGTCGAACATTCTTGGAGGATTCTGAAAACTAGTTAGAACAGCCCAAGCCTTTAGTGACTAGACTTCTGGGTTTTTCTTGGGGCCATAAGGCAAAGGATTCCCCTTCAGGTTTACGCGAAGGGGACGGTCTGGGCCGAAGGGCCCTCTCACAGAAAACTCAGGCGTGAACTTGCAGGTTGTGGGTCACTTGGGTCCATAAGGCAAAGGACTCTCCTTCAGGTTTGCGCGAAGGGGACGGTCTGGGCCGAAGGGCCCTCTCAAAAAAGAGGTTGCACTGCACCCCTAGTCTGGCCCAAAGAACCAGAGCAGGGCCACCACCAGGTTTAGGGTTTAGGGTTTAGGGTTTAGGGTTTAGGGTTTAGGGTTTAGGGTTTAGGGTTTAGGGTTTAGGGTTTAGGGTTTAGGGTTTAGGGTTTAGGGTTTAGGGTTTAGGGTTTAGGGTTTAGGGTTTAGGGTGTAGCACGGGTCAGCTGAACGTAATAGTGTGAAGACATGCCCACCCCAAGGCCACCCTATCACAACTCACTGCGAAACCAAACCGGAGCCAGCCAAAACCAAGCCAGCCATTCAAAATCCGCGAAACCGAGCCGGAGCCAGCCCAAACTAAGGCAACCATTCAAAACTCACACGTCGAACATTCTTGGAGGATTCTGAAAACTAGTTAGAACAGCCCAAGCCTTTAGTGACTAGACTTCTGGGTTTTTCTTGGGGCCATAAGGCAAAGGATCCCCCTTCAGGTTTACGCGAAGGGGACGGTCTGGGCCGAAGGGCCCTCTCACAGAAAACTCAGGCGTGAACTTGCAGGTTGTGGGTCACTTGGGTCCATAAGGCAAAGGACTCTCCTTCAGGTTTGCGCGAAGGGGACGGTCTGGGCCGAAGGGCCCTCTCAAAAAAGAGGTTGCACTGCACCCCTAGTCTGGCCCAAAGAACCAGAGCAGGGCCACCACCAGGTTTAGGGTTTAGGGTTTAGGGTTTAGGGTTTAGGGTTTAGGGTTTAGGGTTTAGGGTTTAGGGTTTAGGGTTTAGGGTTTAGGGTTTATTGAACTTATTAAGGGTTCAGGTCCGGGGAAAGTTTCGAGGAGTTTTGAGGAGTTTTGAGGAGTTTTAAGGAGTTTCGAGGAAAGTTTCCAGGAGTTTTTTTTTTGGATTTTTGATAGGGTTCATGCTCAGAACGCTGGGTCATGCTCGTGCGTGTAACACTCGTGTAGCACTGTAACACGTGCAACCAGACTTTGAGGAGTTTCGAGGGTTTTTTTTTTTTGGGATTTTTGATAGGGTTCATGCTCCGAAAGCTGGGTCGTGCTCGTGCGTGTAACACTGTGGGTCATGCTCATGCGTGTAGCAGTGTAACACGTGCAACCAGACGCTGTAAGTCCTAGGCAGGCGTTGGTTCTTTTGCATGGATACGCCGTGCTGTCACGCTGCCGCGCCTCTGCTGTACTTGTCAGGGCGCAAACACCTACACTTCACATGTCACACGGGAGAAGAACTGCATAGGTCCAATGTGTGACCAAGGATGCTGCGAAGTCCGCTTCACTCACTCTTTCAGGGCCACGCTGCAACGAATCGAACCGGTACATGGCGCCATCGGCCCCCCAGCGGTAGGCCACCCAATGCTGGTTGTTCCAATTCTGCACCAGAGCTGTCGCGAGGTGCGCCTGGTCCACGGATTGCACCGGCTCGTCCAGGTTGAGCGCAATGCCCCGGTTGAAAAGAGCGGCATAAAGGATCTGGACTGAATACCACCCTCCAGGCCTGATGTGTTCACTCTCGGCTTCATCAATGCCTTGCCATTCCTGGAGGTATGTCTCGGCAGCTGTGGCCATGTCCTCTGGGGTGAATGCTGTTTTGCCCAAAGCATTGTTGAGCGCGTGCATGCCACATTGCGCTTCTTGTTGATGTTCGAAGAATGTGCCCACTGCTGCTGCCGCTGCTGCGGCAGCTGCAGCCTCTGCTGCTGCAGCCGCCGCGGACATGGCTCGCTTGCTGGCTGCGGCCTTGGCTTTGGCACTTGCTGCCTGCTTTGCTTTCGCCTTGGCGGTCGCCTTGGCCCTCCTTTTGGCTGTTGCTTTTGCCTTGCTCTTCGTCTTTGGCTTGTTCGTCTTGGCGTCCTGCACTGCGTCGTCTGCTGGCGCATCCTTTGCACGCTGCTCCTCCAGGTAGGTCCTGCGGTTGAATGGCTGCATGCTCTCCAGAAGCATCTCGTAATGGTCGTGGCCGTGGGCTGGACGCACGACGCTGTCCCATAGTTCTTGCAAGCCTTGCTGCTTGGGCCCAGGGCTCTTCGCCAATTTGCTCTTCAATTGTGCCAAAGCCCATGCGGCATAGTGGTTGTACTTGAGGCTCTCTCTTTGGAAGCGCTCCAGCGTGCACAGCTGCTGAGTTGGAGAACGGCTCAAAGCCACATATGCAGAGCCAGGCTCCCGCACTGACTTGTCGAGCCGGGCGTGCACGCCGGCGTGGTAAGTGGCAGCCTGACTTTTGTGGATGGTGCAGGCCTTGGCCAAGGTGAGCGGGAACTGCGTTCGGTCAGCTTTGTTGCCATCTCTGTCCTGAAAGGTGGCGGTGGTTCGCCGGATGGCTACTGCTGCGCAGGCGTTGGCGCTTTCCCACTTGCTGCCCGCGTTCTTTTCAAACTTCACCCACAGCTTGGTCACCTCCTTGGTCTATTGGTGAAGATCAATGCCTTGGATGGTGCCCCGTGCGCCGTTGACCAAACCATCTCCCACATCCAGGTTCTTCCGCAACATGACTTGGGCGCCCTCAGCCACGGTCAACAATGCTTCCAGGCCGCCGGTGTCATCCGCGCGCGGCCATGCCTTTTCTGCAGGTAGAGGTGCGCCAGTCTTCACGGAAACATCCACCGAAGGGCATTCATACAGGACGCTGCCAGTGCGTTCAATGTGGTTTTGGATGTAATGGGAATTGTGGTTTGCCACGGCATCTCGGGTTGCAAACAAGTGGACTGCTTCTGGTGATGGGCGAGGATTCGCAGAGTGTTTGTTGACGACCCGGCTCTGCAGAATCTGGATGTCCTGCTCGGTCTGCTGGCCCACCCTCACGCGTGCCAGGAGCGCTGCCCACTCGGGGTCTTTGGCTGCGCGTTGGTTGCCTTCCAGCTCGCGCAGCTCAAAGCAGCCCCATAGCTTGCTGGCAAAGATCGGTAGGCCTGGAGGGACAAGCAAGCTAAAAACCCAGCGCCGAAATCTGTTTGTGTGCTGCAACACAGGAGGATGTATATCATTGTGCTGCGCGCGTGTTTCATGTCATGTTTTGGCACCCCTCCAGGCCTTTGGGCGGCGGCAGCTGGTAGAGATCGCCAATAAGAATCAAGTGGACACCGCCGAAGGGCAAGTGCGGCATGTCCCGCGCCAGTCGCAGGTGTTGATCCACCCGCTCCAACATGGCCTCGGACACGAAGCTCATTTCGTCTATCATGAGGACGTCGACGTGCTTCCAAAAGGCATGTAGCGCAGCGAGCTGCTCCCCACGAGGCAATGGCACGTCGCAGGCCTTGCCGTAGCTCTGGTTGATGACCGGCAACAAGAGGCTGGAATGCAAAGTGACGCCGTTGATGTTGCACGCTGCGACTCCTGTAGGCGCTGCCAATACCACACCTCGACCGGCCTGCCGCAGCATATGAGCGGCTGCTCTTGCCACCACCGACTTGCCGCAGCCGCCTGGCCCGTGAATGAGCAAGCGGAGCCGGCGCAGGTTGTTCCGGTTCTTGGAGTGTGGCCCATCGAGCACCGATCGCAGCACGTACTCCATGCACTGCCTCTGCTTCAAGACCTGAGGCGACGGGTCTTTGATGGCCAGCATCTCCAAAGCTTCCTGGCAGGCAGACGGCTGACGCACAAATCCAAACACAAATGATAATGTCTCGTTGAATTTTACCCGCCCGGCCTCGCCGCCTTCGACTGGTGCGAAGATGTCAGTAGCAGGGCCGGTGGGCACGGTGTCCGGGGCCATGAACTCGATGTCGTTCCCGTGCCTGTCCTTGAGAGCCTGCATGATGCGCAGCGAGTCCTCGTAGTTTTGCTCGTCTGCCCGGCAATGGACAAGGCCCATCATGTTTCCAACGTTGGCTTTGAGGTACATGAACGACTGGACCGCCTGCAGCTCCCTGGCTGCTTGCACAGTGCCATCGAGCTTTGGCAGGGCGATGGATTCCAGGAATGTGGGGTGGCGCTCCAAATCCTTCACAATCCGATGGAAGGCAGCTGCGTGGCTTCCTCCATCCTCTTCTCGGAGCCAATCGCCAGGCTCTGTCCAAACAAGATGCAGCAGCAGCTTTGAGTAGTAGAACTCTTCCGGCTGCAAGTCTGGATTGTAATTGCGATGCCCGACGATGGCCGGCCTCTTCCTTGGTTCTGGCTCCTCCCCCATCTTCTTGGCAACGAATTTGAAGCCGGCCACGAAATCAAAGAATGTGATCTCCCGCCAGGGCTTCCTCACTGGCTTGCCTCCTTCCACGGGAACCTCGGTCTCCTTGTCACCGCAGTGTTGCTGTTGAAAACGATGGGCCTTCGGGAGGTCAGTTCCTTCGTCTCTACGAGTGGCTGCATACACGGCGGGGTCCTGCAGGGCATCTGCCTCTTCCAGTTGCGGCACCACCAGGGTCCATGTGCTTGGCGGGCCGACCTGCACCCATTCGTTGTCTCTTGAGAAGAGGACCGTTGGATAGCCCAAAAGCAAGTGAGCTGCCTCGAAGGTGGAGGTTGTGCGAGCTTGCGTCGCGGCGTGGGCGGCCCTGTACACCTGCTGGTTGCTGAGGTCAACTGTGCCTGAGTCCTCCAGGTAGCCCTGAACAATCTCGTCGACACGCTGCTTGGCGGCGATGTCTTCTTCTGATTTGAAGGCGTAGCCCAAGATGTACTTGCTGGCGCAGGTGAGTTCGGAAATGACCTGCAGATCCATGCTGGCGCGCCAGTGCCGCAGGATTGCTGTGTTGTACTGGCCCATCATCGAGTCGTTTTCGTGCCGCCGGGCAGCCAAGCTGGCCTTCCACCTACTGGAGAATTGTTCCTGCGGCGTGCGCCGCCTGGTCCGCTCCTCTGCTGCCCGCGGAAAACCAAAGCGGCACGAGCCTACTGTGTACTTGCCGCAGTATGGCCCGCACTTGTGTTCACAGTAGGCAGCAAGCTTGGCGTTGACCTCCCGCTTTGCCTCGCTCACACGAGGATCCTCAAGCCACCTTTGCGCGGACTTGGTGCAGATGTACTTGTCGCTCAGATCCTCTGCGCAGGTTGGCGCGGCGCGGTGGCAGGCTTCCTCGTCAGACCAGTCGACGCGCTGCTCCTCCTTCCCTTGATGTGTCGGGGCTTCCTCTGGCCGCTGCTTTCCCGCCACATCTGGGACATCGGCCCACAAGAGAATGTGGGCGTGTGGATAGCCCCGCTTCTGCCACTCGATGCGGACGATGTAGTCCAGGATCTTGAAAGGCGGCTTCTCTTTCTTCATGCTGTGGGATTTTCCTGATTGGCCGACTTCTGGAGCTGCTTCTGCATCTTCCTCATCATCGTCTGCCAGGTCTGGGCGATCTTGTTCGTCAGCATCGTCGGCCTTGAATTGCGCGTCGCTTTCTCCTCCGTGCAACCAGTGCAGAAGTTGCCGCAGGCCGTGCATGAATTGCCTTGCGACGATGCCCGGCATCGAGTTGCACAGCTGATTTGCGGTCATCCCGTTCCACACATAGTTCTCGTCGGTCATGTAGTGACGGAGGACCTCGGCTGCTTCCGCTTCAACATCGGGCTGGTCAGCTGCGGGCTCACGCTGTCTGAGAAGCTCGGCAGTGATGCATGCAGCGAGGATATCAGGTTGCCGCGCGTGGCAGGTCAGTGTCAGGAAGAACTGCGGCTTGCCCAGCTGCTCGTACATGCTCATGGCTATGCCTTTCTTGGCGTATAAGTATGGCTGAGTGCCGGGGATGTCGCGCAAGGCGGTATAGATCTTGCGGCTGAAGTCCTCGTACCTGCTGCCGAACTGCGGGTGGACCTGCCCCTTCATCCGGACATTGACGTTGCCAGAAAGCCGCCTCCTCATCTGCTCTTCCAGCAACCACATCAAGTAGGCCGGGTCTTTCTCGAAGCGGCCGTCCTGCCCCAGTATCCTCTTGCGAGCATACTCCGAGAACTTCTTGTGGGCCCATGGATCGTAGCCTCCTATGCCATCTGGGAACAGATATGGGAAGAGGAGAGTGTCCAAGTTGTCGATGGTCTGCTTGGCTTTGCGGCGGAGCTCCTGCAAGTCGGCTAGGTCAGCTTTCGGGATGGCAGGGTCCCGGGCCATCAGATAGGTCACCTCCACGTCCTCTTCTTTGTCCTCGTCTCCTGCTCCTCCAGGCGTCGATGCAGCAGCCAACTTGGCCAGAATGGCTTGCATGTTCTGCAAAGCCTTGTCCACGCCAGCGTTGCACTTGTACGCTGCGTGCTGCAGCTTCAATGCCCTCAGGCCAGCTTCCAAGCACTGCAGCCGCGCAGTTGAAGCCATCATGCCCTGCACCCCGTTGACATAGACCTCGCCGTTCTCTCCAAGCTCTGCTCCATCTAGCACGTGGCACAAGGCCGGCTCCTCCATGGGAACGCAGTACATCCTTCCCCACTGTGCGCTGGGCCCTCCCGACGGCAGCTTGTCGATGATGACTTGATCCACGTGGGCGCTGGCCAGCAGCCGCTTCTCCAAGGTGCTGAGGCATCCCAAGCTTGGTGGAACGGGCGACAGTTCTGGCAGCGTGTACCTGGTGCGGTGCTCGCGGCAGTTCTTGCAAGCGAATTTCTGCTGCTTCGATGGTTGGTCTTTGCTTCCAGTCAACGTCCAGAACCTGGCTGGTGTGAGGGCGCGGCAAATCTCGCAGACCCGCGAGAGGCCAAAGCGCCCCCACGCTTTCATGTAGTTTGCGTACCTCTTGAGCACATCGTCCGAGGTGAGGTTCTTCTCGTTGAGGAAAGGAGGCTGGCGGTTGCCAACTTGATCCGGCTCGAGGGTTGGTCGACCACCTTCGCCGGGACATGGGCCTCGTCCACCACAAGCTCCAGCTTCTCGCCGTGCCTCTTCTCGCAAAAGTTTGACAGCTTGAGCCTCAACATCAGGAAGCGGTCCCCGTTCGCCAGCTCCAGCTTCTCGCCGGACCTCTTCTCGCAAAAGTTTGACAGCTTGAGCCTCAACATCAGGAAGCGGTCCCCGTTCGCCAGCTCCAGCTTCTCGCCGGGCCTCTTCTCGCAAAAGTTTGACAGCTTGAGCCTCAACATCAGGAAGCGGTCCCCGTTCGCCAGCTCCAGCTTCTCGCCGGGCCCCTTCTCGCAAAAGTTTGACAGCTTGAGCCTCAACGTCAGGAAGCGGCCCCCGTTCACCAGCCCCAGCTTCTTGCCGGGCATCCTGTCGCCAGCGCTTGGCAGCTTGGGCTTCAGCGTCGGCGGGGCGACCACCTTCGCCGGGACATGGACCCCGTCCACCGGCTCCAACTTCTTGCCGGGCCCCTTGCCGCAAGCGCTTAGCAGCCTGGGCTTCAACGTCAGGAAGTGGCCCCCGTTTTCCAGCTCCAGCCTCTCGCCGGGCCTCTTGTTGCAAGCGCTTTGCAACTTGGGCTTCGTTCCTCTCAGCTGCTTTGCACGCAGGGTTGGAGCACCATCCGCG
This sequence comes from Symbiodinium natans, assembly GCA_905221605.1. Taxonomy (NCBI): domain Eukaryota; class Dinophyceae; order Suessiales; family Symbiodiniaceae; genus Symbiodinium; species Symbiodinium natans. The sequence goes on from CAJNDS010002650.1 coordinate 306,346, forward strand.
GCCTCGGCCACTTCTCGTCCCACCGCAGCGCTCACACACAGGCATGGTTGCGCAGCAGCGATGTGAACTTTGAATGATCTAATGATCCAAGGAATCATGAACTTCCGAAGGGCAAGTTTGTTGGCTTGCACGTGTAGTTATGTGGGACGTGTGTGTGTGTGTGTGTGCGGTTGCGTAGTAAGTTCCTGCTAGCGCGCGTTTGTGTCGACTCAAGCGGGAGCTGTGGTGCGAAACAGCCGCGGGCAAAGGCACTATGCTGCTACGCATGAAGCCTTTCAACTGCCGTACACAGAACTGATGTGATTTCACGCTTGACTTCTTGTCCCCTGAATGACAAGCAACCTGCCTGCATTTGGACTTTGCAGCAATGACCTTCAGCCGGCCCATCTTCTTGTTGTTTCAGGCTGGGCACTCAACAAGCCAAAGTCTTCTCAAGGTCACGCGCAGCAGCTTGTTTTCCTCTCAAGCGCGGGGCAGGTAGTATGTCTTTATGGCTGCTGGGCCTCCTGCACTGTCATCTTGTCCCACAAGTCATCTGACAGGGCCACCGTGCCCAGTGGGGTTGCCTGCCCTTCCAAGACCGTGCACACTGCTTGGTTGCGGCTCTGCAGACGGCCTTGCGCTGCCGCCGCCATGGCAGCGGCTGTTGCAAGATGTTCCATCTCCGGCAGGCTTGACAACCTGGCGATGCGCAACATCTGGGCGCCGGCCACCGTGGTGAATACGACGTCAATAGCATCTTGTTGCACAAATGTCAAGCTGCAGGTGATGACCAAGGGCGAGGGCACTTCACGGACATAGATCTTTCCAGCAGGATAGCTGACCCAAGCATCGTAGTGCAGTTCTTCAGCGTCGAACACGGCAACATGAGATTCTTCTGGATGCCACTGGGCAAATCGGCACTCCAGCACATTCATGCCGCTGATGTAGAAGAAAGGTATATGCCATCCAGGAGCTGCGTCTGTGGCAACGGCAAAGGCAGCACCGCCCAAGCCAAGCATTGACCAGGAACTAGGACTGCCTTCCAAGCACCGGCTCCACTCGAGACGGCGGCTGCCCATCTTGCGGTTTCTGAACTTTGGCAGGGCTAAGCTAAGGAGCTTGCTGGATCATTTGGGCCAATGGCTTTTGAGCAGCGCCTCTTCCTGCGTTGAAGGTATCCGCATGTTGGCAAAAATCTCGAACATGGTGGCCCGTCTTCTATTTCTTCAGGCTACAGGCTATTGTTGCAACAAGTCTCTTTACAGCGACAATTGCAACAGTCGCCCCACACACTTGTTCGATTCCAGCCGAAGGTGTCTTGAACGTTTTCGTCTCGAACCTGCCCTTCACCAAACTGCAGGCAGTCCTTCTTCTTCGCCCCATGATAAACTGGTGCTCCAAGTCATCGTCCACGCATAGACAAAGGGTTCAATTCATTGTTGTTATTTAAAAGAAAAAGCAAAGCCTTGCTAAGACCAGGCCACCCCATACCCGAATCACCTCAAGAATGGATCACCCCAACGACTGGGTCACCTCAGAGCTAGGTGTGCCAGAACTGAGTCACCCCAGCGTTGGGTCACTCCAAAAGCTCGAGTCACTTCATGATTGGGTCACCCAGCCTTGTCTGCAGCCGAAGGTGCCCAAGCGTTCTATTTGTCTTCAATGTCCTCGACTCATAAACCAGCCCTTCACAAAGTTCTTGAACGAGCCCTCCAGGAAGTCCTCCTTCTTCGTCCCGTGCTCCAAGCCACAAGCCATCGTCCGTGCATAGCGAAAGGATTCAGTATACTGTTGAAATCTAAAAGCACAAACCAAAGCCTTGCTAAGACCAGCTGCAGCCGAAGTTGCGTCCATCGATCTATTTGTCTTCGAAGTCCTGGATTGGAACCAGCCCTTGACATTGTCCAGGTCTTGAACGAGCCCTTCAGAAAGTCCTCCTTCTTCGCCCCGATACACGAAGAAATGCCCGCAGGAGGCTTTTGTCCTCAAGAAAAACAAGACCGCTTCAGGTTGGCTTTTGTTTGACTGCAGCCAAAGTCGCGCCATCACCGAGCCCTCCAGGTAGTCCTCCTTCTTCGTCCCCGGGATAAGCAAATTGGTCCTCCAGGAAGTCCTCCTTCTTTGTCTGCGGGATAAGCAAACTGGCCCTCCAGGAAGTCCTCCTTCTTTGTCCCCCGCCCCGATAAGCAAGTTGGTCGGTCCTCCAGGAAGTCCTCCTTCCTTCTTCGCCCCGTGATAGATTGGTGCCCAAGGCCATCGTCCGTGCACAGACAAAGCATTCAATGTACTGTTCTGATTTAAACAGAAAAAGCAAAGCCTTGCTCAGACCAGCAGCCGAAGTTGCGCCCATCAATCTATTTGTCCTCTATGTCCTCGACTCGAACCAGCCCTGCGCAAAGTCCAGGTCTTGAACGAGCCCTTCAAAAAGTCCTCCTTCTTCGCCCCGTGATAGACTGGTGCTCCAGGCCATCGTCCGTGCGCAGACAAAGGATTCAACGTAATGTTGTTGCTTAATTAAAAGGAAAACGAAACGCAAAGCCTTGCTAAGACCAGGTCACCCCATACCCGAATCACCTCAAGAATGGATCACCCCAACGACTGGGTCACCTCAGAGCTGGGTGTGTGCCAGAACTGAGTCACCCCGGCGTTGGGTCAGTCTGCAGCCGAAGGCGCTTTGCCCAAGCGTTCTATTTGTCTTCAATGTCCTCGACTCAAACCAGCCCTTCACAAAGTCCAGGTCTTGAACGAGCCCTCCAGGAAGTCCTCCTTCTTCGCCCCGTGATAGACTGCTGCTCCAAACATCTCCAGGCCATCGTCCGTGCACAGACAAAGGATCCAATGTACTGTTCTGATTTAAACAAACAGATAAAGCAAAGCCTTGCTCAGACCAGCAGCCGAAGTTGCGCCCATCAATCTATTTGTCCTCTATGTCCTCGACTCGAACCAGCCCTGCGCAAAGTCCAGGTCTTGAACGAGCCCTTCAAAAAGTCCTCCTTCTTCGCCCCGTGATAGACTGGTGCTCCAGGCCATTGTCCGTGCGCAGAGAAAGGATTCAATGTAATGTTGTTGTTTAAAAGAAAAACGAAAAGCTTCGCCTTGCTGAGACCAGGTCACCCCACACCCGAATCACCTCAAGAATGGATCACCCCAACGACTGGGTCACCTCAGAGCTGGGTACGCCAGAACTGAGTCACCCCAGCGTTGGGTCACTCCAAAAGCTTGAGTCACTTCAGGATTGGGGCACCCAGGCTTGTCTGCAGCCGAAGGTGCTTTGCCCAAGCGTTCCATTTGTCTTGAATGTCCTCGATTCGAACTAGCCCGTCACAAAGTCCAGGATTTGAACGAGCCCTTCAGCAGGAAGTCCTCCTTCTTCGCCCCGTGATAGACTGGTGCTCCAGGCCATCGTCCGTGCACAGACAAAGGGTTCAATGCCCTGTTCTGATTTAAAACGAAAATACAATGTCTTGCTAAGATCAGCAGCTGAAGTTGCACACATCAATCTATTTGTCTTCAATGTCCTCGACTCGAACCAGCCCTTCACAAAGTCCAGCTCTTGAACGAGCCCTCCACAAAGTCCTCCACCTTTGCCCCGACACACGAAATGGCCCGCCGGGAGGCTTTTCTTCTTGGTCTTCAAGACAAACATTTTCACCTCAGGTTGGCTGGCTTATTTGACTGCAGCCAAAGTCGCGCCATCACCGAACCCTCCAAGTAGTCCTCCTTCTGTATCTCCGGGAGAAGCAAACTGGCCCTCCAGGAAGTCCTCCTTCTTTGTCCCGGGATAAGCAAACTGGCCCTCCAGGAAGTCCTCCTTCTTTGTCCCCGGGATAAGCAAACTGGCCTTCCAGGAAGTCCTCCTTCTTTGAACCCGGGATAAGCAATCTGGCCCTCCAGGAATTCTTCCTTCTTTGTCCCCGGGATAAGCAAATTGGCCCTCCAGGAAGTCCTCCTTCTTTGTCCCCGAGATAAGCAAACTGGCCCTCCAGGAAGTCCTCCTTCTTTGTCCCGGGATAAGCAAACTGGCCCTCCAGGAAGTCCTCCTTCTTTGTCCCCGGAGAAGCAAACTGGCCTTCCAGGAAGTCGTCCTTCTTTGAACCCGGGATAAGCAATCTGGCCCTCCAGGAAGTCCTCCTTCTTTGAACCCGGGATAAGCAATCTGGCCCTCCAGGAATTCTTCCTTCTTTGTCCCCGGGATAAGCAAATTGGCCTTCCAGGAAGTCCTCCTTCTTTGTCCCCGAGATAAGCAAACTGGCCCTCCAGGAAGTCCTCCTTCTTTGTCCTCGGGATGAGCAAACTGGCCCTGCAGGAAGTCCTCCTTCTTTGTCCGGAATAAGTGAATTGGCTCTCCAGGAAGTCCTCCTTCTTTGTCCCCGGGATAAGCAAACTGGCCCTTCAGGAAGTCCTCCTTCTGTATCCCCGGGAGAAGCAAACTTGCCCTCCAGGAAGTCCTTCTTCTTTGTCCCTGGGAATAAGCAAACTGACCCTCCAGGAAGTCCTCCTTCTTTGTCCCCGGGATAAGCAAATTGGCCTTCCAGGAATTCTTCTTCTTTGAACCCAGGATAAGCAATCTGGCCCTCCAGGAAGTCTTGCTTCTTTGTCCCCGGGATAACCAAATTGGCCCTCCACGAAGTCCTCCTTCTTTGTCCCCGGGATAAGCAAACTGGCCCTCCAGGAAGTCCTCCTTCTTTGTCCTCGGGATAAGCAAACTGGCCCTCCAGGAAGTCCTCCTTCTTTGTCCCGGATAAGCAAACTGCCCTCCAGGAAGTCCTCCTGCTTTGTTCCCGGGATAAGCAAACTGGCCGTCCAGGAAGTCCTCCTTCTTTGTCCCCCTCCTTCTTTGTCCCCGGGATAAGCAAACTGGCCCTCCAGGAAGTCCTCCTTCTTTGTCCCCGGGATAAGCAAACTGGCCCTCCAGGAAGTCCTCCTTCTTTGTCCCCGGGATAAGCAAACTGGCCCTCCAGGAAGTCCTCCTTCTTTGTTCCCGGCAAACTGGCCCTCAGGAAGTCCCCCTTCTTTGTCCCCAGGATAAGCAAACTGGCCCTCCAGGAAGTCCTCCTCCTTTGTCCCCGGGATAAGCAAACTGGCCCTCCAGGAAATCCTCCTTCTTTGTGTCCGGGATAAGCAAACTGGCCCTCCAGGAAGTTCTCCTTCTTTGTCCCCGGGATAAGCAAACTGGCCCTCCAAGAAGTCCTCCTTCTTTGTCCCCTGGATAAGCAAACTGGCCCTCCAGGAAGTCCTCCTTCTGTATCCCCGGGAGAAGCAAACTAGCCCTCCAGGAAGTCCTCCTTCTTTGTCCCCAGGATAAGCAAACTGGCCCTCCAGGAAGTCCCCCTTCTTTGTCCCCAGGATAAGCAAACTGGCCCTCCAGGAAGTCCTCCATTTTTGTCTCCGGGATAAGCAAACTGGCCCTCCAGGAACCCCTTCTTTGTCCCCGGGATAAGCAAACTGGCCCTCCAGGAAGTCCTCCTTCTTTGTCCCCGGGATAAGCAAACTGGCCCTCCAGGAAGTCCTCCTTCGAAGCAAACTGGCCCTCCAGCAAGTCCTCCTTCTTTGTCCCCGGGATAAGCAAACTGGCCCTCCAGGAAGTCCTCCTTCTTTGTCCCCGGGATAAGCAAATTGGCCCTCCAGGAAGTCCTCCTTCTTTGTTTCCGGAACAAGCAAACTGGCCCTCCAGGAAGTCCTCCTTCTTTGTCCGGGAAAAGCAAACTGGCCCTCCAGGAAGTCCCCCTTCTTTGTCCCCGTAAGCAAACTGGCCCTCCAGGAAGTCCTCCTTCTTTGTCTCCGGGATAAGCAAACTGGCCCTCCAGGAAGTCCTCCATCTTTGTTCCCGGGATAAGCAAACTGGCGCTCCGGGAAATCCTCCTTCTTTGTCCCCGGGATAAGCAAACTGGCCCTCCAGGAAATTCTCCTTCTTTGTCCCCGGGATAAGCAAACTGGCCCTCCAGGAAGTCCTCCTTTTTTGTCCCCAGGATAAGCAAACTGGCCTTTCAGGAAGTCCTCCTTCTGTATCATCGGGAGAAGCAAACTGGCCCTCCAGGAAGTCCCCCTTCTTTGTCCCCAGGATAAGCAAACTGGCCCTCCAGGAAGTCCTCCATTTTTGTCTCCGGGATAAGCAAATTGGCTTTCCAGGAAGTGCTCCACCCGGGATAAGCAATCTGGCACTCCAGGAAGTCTTCTTTGTCACCGGGATAAGCAAATTGGCCTTCCAGGAAGTCCTCCTTCTTTGTCTTTGGGATAAGCAAACTGGCCCTCCAGGAAGTCCTCCTTCTTTGTCCCCGGGACAAGCAAATTGGCCCTCCAGCTAGTCCTCCTTCTTTGTCCCCCAGATGAGCAAATTGGCCCTCCAGGAAGTCCTCCTTCTTTGTCCGGGATAAGCAAACTGGCCCTCCAGGAAGTCCTCCTTCTTTGTCCCCCGGATAAGCAAATTGGCCCTCCAGGAAGTCCTCCTTTTTTGTTTCCGGGACAAGCAAACTGGGCCCTCCAGGAATTCCTCCTTCTTTGTCCCGGGATAAGCAAACTGGCCCTCCAGGAAGTCCTCCTTCTTTGTCCCGGGATAAGCAAACTGGCCCTCCAGGAAGTCCTCCTTCTTTGTCCCCGGGATAAGCAAACTGGCCCTCCAGGAAGTCCTCTTTGTCCCCGGATAAGCAAACTGGCCCTCCAGGAAGTCCTCCTTCTTTGTCCTCGGGATAAGCAAACTGGCCCTCCAGGAAGTCCTCCTTCTTTGTCGTTGGGATAAGCAAACTGGCCCTCCAGGAAGTCCTCCTTCTTTGTCCCCGGATAAGCAAACTGCCCTCCAGGAAGTCCTCCTTCTTTGTCCCCGGGATAAGCAAACTGGCCGTCCAGGAAGTCCTCCTTCTTTGTTCCCAGGATAGCAAATTGGCCCTCCAGGGACAAGCAAACTGGCCCTCCAGGAAGTCCTCCTTCTTTGTCCGGGAAAAGCAAACTGGCCCTCCAGAAATTCCTCCTTCTTTGTCCCCCGGGATAAGCAAACTGGCCCTCCAGGAATTTCTCCTTCTTTGTCCCCGCATAAGCAAAGCCCTCCAGGAAATCCTCCTTCTTTGTCTCCAAGATAAGCAAACTGGCCCTCCAGGAAGTCCTCCTTCTTTGTCTTTGGGATAAGCAAACTGGCCCTCCAGGAAGTCCTCCTTCTTTGTCCCCGGATAGCAAACTTGCCCCAGGTCCTCCTTCTTTGTCCCCGGGATAAGCAAGCTGGCCCTCCAGGAAGTCTTCCTTCTTTGCCTCCGGGGATAAGCAAATTGGCCCTCCAGGAAGTCCTCCTTCTTTGTTTCCGGTCTTCCAGGAAGTCTTCCTTCTTTAATCCCGAGAGAATGTCCCGGAGAAGCAAACTTGCCCGCCAGGAAGCCCTGCAACTTTGCTGCAAACTTTGAATTGCGCAAAAGTGGCCTTCCAATAAAAGGAAGGAATAAGTTCAAGTTTACAGATTGGCTTGAGGGTTTAGGGTTTAGGGTTTAGGGTTTAGGGTTTAGGGTTTAGGGTTTATTGAACTTATTAAGGGTTCAGGTCCGGGGAAAGTTTCGAGGAGTTTTGAGGAGTTTTAAGGAGTTTCGAGGAAAGTTTCCAGGAGTTTTTTTTTTGGATTTTTGATAGGGTTCATGCTCAGAACGCTGGGTCATGCTCGTGCGTGTAACACTCGTGTAGCACTGTAACACGTGCAACCAGACTTTGAGGAGTTTCGAGGGTTTTTTTTGGGATTTTTGATAGGGTTCATGCTCCGAAAGCTGGGTCGTGCTCGTGCGTGTAACACTGTGGGTCATGCTCATGCGTGTAGCAGTGTAACACGTGCAACCAGACGCTGTAAGTCCTAGGCAGGCGTTGGTTCTTTTGCATGGATACGCCGTGCTGTCACGCTGCCGCGCCTCTGCTGTACTTGTCAGGGCGCAAACACCGTCTACGACGTCGCTGTACACTTCACATGTCACACGGGAGAAGAACTGCATAGGTCCAATGTGTGACCAAGGATGCTGCGAAGTCCGCTTCACTCACTCTTTCAGGGCCACGCTGCAACGAATCGAACCGGTACATGGCGCCATCGGCCCCCCAGCGGTAGGCCACCCAATGCTGGTTGTTCCAATTCTGCACCAGAGCTGTCGCGAGGTGCGCCTGGTCCACGGATTGCACCGGCTCGTCCAGGTTGAGCGCAATGCCCCGGTTGAAAAGAGCGGCATAAAGGATCTGGACTGAATACCACCCTCCAGGCCTGATGTGTTCACTCTCGGCTTCATCAATGCCTTGCCATTCCTGGAGGTATGTCTCGGCAGCTGTGGCCATGTCCTCTGGGGTGAATGCTGTTTTGCCCAAAGCATTGTTGAGCGCGTGCATGCCACATTGCGCTTCTTGTTGATGTTCGAAGAATGTGCCCACTGCTGCTGCCGCTGCTGCGGCAGCTGCAGCCTCTGCTGCTGCAGCCGCCGCGGACATGGCTCGCTTGCTGGCTGCGGCCTTGGCTTTGGCACTTGCTGCCTGCTTTGCTTTCGCCTTGGCGGTCGCCTTGGCCCTCCTTTTGGCTGTTGCTTTTGCCTTGCTCTTCGTCTTTGGCTTGTTCGTCTTGGCGTCCTGCACTGCGTCGTCTGCTGGCGCATCCTTTGCACGCTGCTCCTCCAGGTAGGTCCTGCGGTTGAATGGCTGCATGCTCTCCAGAAGCATCTCGTAATGGTCGTGGCCGTGGGCTGGACGCACGACGCTGTCCCATAGTTCTTGCAAGCCTTGCTGCTTGGGCCCAGGGCTCTTCGCCAATTTGCTCTTCAATTGTGCCAAAGCCCATGCGGCATAGTGGTTGTACTTGAGGCTCTCTCTTTGGAAGCGCTCCAGCGTGCACAGCTGCTGAGTTGGAGAACGGCTCAAAGCCACATATGCAGAGCCAGGCTCCCGCACTGACTTGTCGAGCCGGGCGTGCACGCCGGCGTGGTAAGTGGCAGCCTGACTGTTGTGGATGGTGCAGGCCTTGGCCAAGGTGAGCGGGAACTGCGTTCGGTCAGCTTTGTTGCCATCTCTGTCCTGAAAGGTGGCGGTGGTTCGCCGGATGGCTACTGCTGCGCAGGCGTTGGCGCTTTCCCACTTGCTGCCCGCGTTCTTTTCAAACTTCACCCACAGCTTGGTCACCTCCTTGGTCTATTGGTGAAGATCAATGCCTTGGATGGTGCCCCGTGCGCCGTTGACCAAACCATCTCCCACATCCAGGTTCTTCCGCAACATGACTTGGGCGCCCTCAGCCACGGTCAACAATGCTTCCAGGCCGCCGGTGTCATCCGCGCGCGGCCATGCCTTTTCTGCAGGTAGAGGTGCGCCAGTCTTCACGGAAACATCCACCGAAGGGCATTCATACAGGACGCTGCCAGTGCGTTCAATGTGGTTTTGGATGTAATGGGAATTGTGGTTTGCCACGGCATCTCGGGTTGCAAACAAGTGGACTGCTTCTGGTGATGGGCGAGGATTCGCAGAGTGTTTGTTGACGACCCGGCTCTGCAGAATCTGGATGTCCTGCTCGGTCTGCTGGCCCACCCTCACGCGTGCCAGGAGCGCTGCCCACTCGGGGTCTTTGGCTGCGCGTTGGTTGCCTTCCAGCTCGCGCAGCTCAAAGCAGCCCCATAGCTTGCTGGCAAAGATCGGTAGGCCTGGAGGGACAAGCAAGCTAAAAACCCAGCGCCGAAATCTGTTTGTGTGCTGCAACACAGGAGGATGTATATCATTGTGCTGCGCGCGTGTTTCATGTCATGTTTTGGCACCCCTCCAGGCCTTTGGGCGGCGGCAGCTGGTAGAGATCGCCAATAAGAATCAAGTGGACACCGCCGAAGGGCAAGTGCGGCATGTCCCGCGCCAGTCGCAGGTGTTGATCCACCCGCTCCAACATGGCCTCGGACACGAAGCTCATTTCGTCTATCATGAGGACGTCGACGTGCTTCCAAAAGGCATGTAGCGCAGCGAGCTGCTCCCCACGAGGCAATGGCACGTCGCAGGCCTTGCCGTAGCTCTGGTTGATGACCGGCAACAAGAGGCTGGAATGCAAAGTGACACCGTTGATGTTGCACGCTGCGACTCCTGTAGGCGCTGCCAATACCACACCTCGACCGGCCTGCCGCAGCATATGAGCGGCTGCTCTTGCCACCACCGACTTGCCGCAGCCGCCTGGCCCGTGAATGAGCAAGCGGAGCCGGCGCAGGTTGTTCCGGTTCTTGGAGTGTGGCCCATCGAGCACCGATCGCAGCACGTACTCCATGCACTGCCTCTGCTTCAAGACCTGAGGCGACGGGTCTTTGATGGCCAGCATCTCCAAAGCTTCCTGGCAGGCAGACGGCTGACGCACAAATCCAAACACAAATGATAATGTCTCGTTGAATTATACCCGCCCGGCCTCGCCGCCTTCGACTGGTGCGAAGATGTCAGTAGCAGGGCCGGTGGGCACGGTGTCCGGGGCCATGAACTCGATGTCGTTCCCGTGCCTGTCCTTGAGAGCCTGCATGATGCGCAGCGAGTCCTCGTAGTTTTGCTCGTCTGCCCGGCAATGGACAAGGCCCATCATGTTTCCAACGCTGGCTTTGAGGTACATGAACGACTGGACCGCCTGCAGCTCCCTGGCTGCTTGCACAGTGCCATCGAGCTTTGGCAGGGCGATGGATTCCAGGAATGTGGGGTGGCGCTCCAAATCCTTCACAATCCGATGGAAGGCAGCTGCGTGGCTTCCTCCATCCTCTTCTCGGAGCCAATCGCCAGGCTCTGTCCAAACAAGATGCAGCAGCAGCTTTGAGTAGTAGAACTCTTCCGGCTGCAAGTCTGGATTGTAATTGCGATGCCCGACGATGGCCGGCCTCTTCCTTGGTTCTGGCTCCTCCCCCATCTTCTTGGCAACGAATTTGAAGCCGGCCACGAAATCAAAGAATGTGATCTCCCGCCAGGGCTTCCTCACTGGCTTGCCTCCTTCCACGGGAACCTCGGTCTCCTTGTCACCGCAGTGTTGCTGTTGAAAACGATGGGCCTTCGGGAGGTCAGTTCCTTCGTCTCTACGAGTGGCTGCATACACGGCGGGGTCCTGCAGGGCATCTGCCTCTTCCAGTTGCGGCGCCACCAGGGTCCATGTGCTTGGCGGGCCGACCTGCACCCATTCGTTGTCTCTTGAGAAGAGGACCGTTGGATAGCCCAAAAGCAAGTGAGCTGCCTCGAAGGTGGAGGTTGTGCGAGCTTGCGTCGCGGCGTGGGCGGCCCTGTACACCTGCTGGTTGCTGAGGTCAACTGTGCCTGAGTCCTCCAGGTAGCCCTGCACAATCTCGTCGACACGCTGCTTGGCGGCGATGTCTTCTTCTGATTTGAAGGCGTAGCCCAAGATGTACTTGCTGGCGCAGGTGAGTTCGGAAATGACCTGCAGATCCATGCTGGCGCGCCAGTGCCGCAGGATTGCTGTGTTGTACTGGCCCATCATCGAGTCGTTTTCGTGCCGCCGGGCAGCCAAGCTGGCCTTCCACCTACTGGAGAATTGTTCCTGCGGCGTGCGCCGCCTGGTCCGCTCCTCTGCTGCCCGCGGAAAACCAAAGCGGCACGAGCCTACTGTGTACTTGCCGCAGTATGGCCCGCACTTGTGTTCACAGTAGGCAGCAAGCTTGGCGTTGACCTCCCGCTTTGCCTCGCTCACACGAGGATCCTCAAGCCACCTTTGCGCGGACTTGGTGCAGATGTACTTGTCGCTCAGATCCTCTGCGCAGGTTGGCGCGGCGCGGTGGCAGGCTTCCTCGTCAGACCAGTCGACGCGCTGCTCCTCCTTCCCTTGATGTGTCGGGGCTTCCTCTGGCCGCTGCTTTCCCGCCACATCTGGGACATCGGCCCACAAGAGAATGTGGGCGTGTGGATAGCCCCGCTTCTGCCACTCGATGCGGACGATGTAGTCCAGGATCTTGAAAGGCGGCTTCTCTTTCTTCATGCTGTGGGATTTTCCTGATTGGCCGACTTCTGGAGCTGCTTCTGCATCTTCCTCATCATCGTCTGCCAGGTCTGGGCGATCTTGTTCGTCAGCATCGTCGGCCTTGAATTGCGCGTCGCTTTCTCCTCCGTGCAACCAGTGCAGAAGTTGCCGCAGGCCGTGCATGAATTGCCTTGCGACGATGCCCGGCATCGAGTTGCACAGCTGATTTGCGGTCATCCCGTTCCACACATAGTTCTCGTCGGTCATGTAGTGACGGAGGACCTCGGCTGCTTCCGCTTCAACATCGGGCTGGTCAGCTGCGGGCTCACGCTGTCTGAGAAGCTCGGCAGTGATGCATGCAGCGAGGATATCAGGTTGCCGCGCGTGGCAGGTCAGTGTCAGGAAGAACTGCGGCTTGCCCAGCTGCTCGTACATGCTCATGGCTATGCCTTTCTTGGCGTATAAGTATGGCTGAGTGCCGGGGATGTCGCGCAAGGCGGTATAGATCTTGCGGCTGAAGTCCTCGTACCTGCTGCCGAACTGCGGGTGGACCTGCCCCTTCATCCGGACATTGACGTTGCCAGAAAGCCGCCTCCTCATCTGCTCTTCCAGCAACCACATCAAGTAGGCCGGGTCTTTCTCGAAGCGGCCGTCCTGCCCCAGTATCCTCTTGCGAGCATACTCCGAGAACTTCTTGTGGGCCCATGGATCGTAGCCTCCTATGCCATCTGGGAACAGATATGGGAAGAGGAGAGTGTCCAAGTTGTCGATGGTCTGCTTGGCTTTGCGGCGGAGCTCCTGCAAGTCGGCTAGGTCAGCTTTCGGGATGGCAGGGTCCCGGGCCATCAGATAGGTCACCTCCACGTCCTCTTCTTTGTCCTCGTCTCCTGCTCCTCCAGGCGTCGATGCAGCAGCCAACTTGGCCAGAATGGCTTGCATGTTCTGCAAAGCCTTGTCCACGCCAGCGTTGCACTTGTACGCTGCGTGCTGCAGCTTCAATGCCCTCAGGCCAGCTTCCAAGCACTGCAGCCGCGCAGTTGAAGCCATCATGCCCTGCACCCCGTTGACATAGACCTCGCCGTTCTCTCCAAGCTCTGCTCCATCTAGCACGTGGCACAAGGCCGGCTCCTCCATGGGAACGCAGTACATCCTTCCCCACTGTGCGCTGGGCCCTCCCGACGGCAGCTTGTCGATGATGACTTGATCCACGTGGGCGCTGGCCAGCAGCCGCTTCTCCAAGGTGCTGAGGCATCCCAAGCTTGGTGGAACGGGCGACAGTTCTGGCAGCGTGTACCTGGTGCGGTGCTCGCGGCAGTTCTTGCAAGCGAATTTCTGCTGCTTCGATGGTTGGTCTTTGCTTCCAGTCAACGTCCAGAACCTGGCTGGTGTGAGGGCGCGGCAAATCTCGCAGACCCGCGAGAGGCCAAAGCGCCCCCACGCTTTCATGTAGTTTGCGTACCTCTTGAGCACATCGTCCGAGGTGAGGTTCTTCTCGTTGAGGAAAGGAGGCTGGCGGTTGCCAACTTGATCCGGCTCGAGGGTTGGTCGACCACCTTCGCCGGGACATGGGCCTCGTCCACCACAAGCTCCAGCTTCTCGCCGTGCCTCTTCTCGCAAAAGTTTGACAGCTTGAGCCTCAACATCAGGAAGCGGTCCCCGTTCGCCAGCTCCAGCTTCTCGCCGGACCTCTTCTCGCAAAAGTTTGACAGCTTGAGCCTCAACATCAGGAAGCGGTCCCCGTTCGCCAGCTCCAGCTTCTCGCCGGGCCTCTTCTCGCAAAAGTTTGACAGCTTGAGCCTCAACATCAGGAAGCGGTCCCCGTTCGCCAGCTCCAGCTTCTCGCCGGGCCCCTTCTCGCAAAAGTTTGACAGCTTGAGCCTCAACGTCAGGAAGCGGCCCCCGTTCACCAGCCCCAGCTTCTTGCCGGGCATCCTGTCGCCAGCGCTTGGCAGCTTGGGCTTCAGCGTCGGCGGGGCGACCACCTTCGCCGGGACATGGACCCCGTCCACCGGCTCCAACTTCTTGCCGGGCCCCTTGCCGCAAGCGCTTAGCAGCCTGGGCTTCAACGTCAGGAAGTGGCCCCCGTTTTCCAGCTCCAGCCTCTCGCCGGGCCTCTTGTTGCAAGCGCTTTGCAACTTGGGCTTCGTTCCTCTCAGCTGCTTTGCACGCAGGGTTGGAGCACCATCCGCGGCCTCGGCCACTTCTCGTCCCACCGCAGCGCTCACACACAGGCATGGTTGCGCAGCAGCGATGTGAACTTTGAATGATCTAATGATCCAAGGAATCATGAACTTCCGAAGGGCAAGTTTGTTGGCTTGCACGTGTAGTTATGTGGGACGTGTGTGTGTGTGTGTGTGCGGTTGCGTAGTAAGTTCCTGCTAGCGCGCGTTTGTGTCGACTCAAGCGGGAGCTGTGGTGCGAAACAGCCGCGGGCAAAGGCACTATGCTGCTACGCATGAAGCCTTTCAACTGCCGTACACAGAACTGATGTGATTTCACGCTTGACTTCTTGTCCCCTGAATGACAAGCAACCTGCCTGCATTTGGACTTTGCAGCAATGACCTTCAGCCGGCCCATCTTCTTGTTGTTTCAGGCTGGGCACTCAACAAGCCAAAGTCTTCTCAAGGTCACGCGCAGCAGCTTGTTTTCCTCTCAAGCGCGGGGCAGGTAGTATGTCTTTATGGCTGCTGGGCCTCCTGCACTGTCATCTTGTCCCACAAGTCATCTGACAGGGCCACCGTGCCCAGTGGGGTTGCCTGCCCTTCCAAGACCGTGCACACTGCTTGGTTGCGGCTCTGCAGACGGCCTTGCGCTGCCGCCGCCATGGCAGCGGCTGTTGCAAGATGTTCCATCTCCGGCAGGCTTGACAACCTGGCGATGCGCAACATCTGGGCGCCGGCCACCGTGGTGAATACGACGTCAATAGCATCTTGTTGCACAAATGTCAAGCTGCAGGTGATGACCAAGGGCGAGGGCACTTCACGGACATAGATCTTTCCAGCAGGATAGCTGACCCAAGCATCGTAGTGCAGTTCTTCAGCGTCGAACACGGCAACATGAGATTCTTCTGGATGCCACTGGGCAAATCGGCACTCCAGCACATTCATGCCGCTGATGTAGAAGAAAGGTATATGCCATCCAGGAGCTGCGTCTGTGGCAACGGCAAAGGCAGCACCGCCCAAGCCAAGCATTGACCAGGAACTAGGACTGCCTTCCAAGCACCGGCTCCACTCGAGACGGCGGCTGCCCATCTTGCGGTTTCTGAACTTTGGCAGGGCTAAGCTAAGGAGCTTGCTGGATCATTTGGGCCAATGGCTTTTGAGCAGCGCCTCTTCCTGTCCGCATGTTGGCAAAAATCTCGAACATGGTGGCCCGTCTTCTATTTCTTCAGGCTACAGGCTATTGTTGCAACAAGTCTCTTTACAGCGACAATTGCAACAGTCGCCCCACACACTTGTTCGATTCCAGCCGAAGGTGTCTTGAACGTTTTCGTCTCGAACCTGCCCTTCACCAAACTGCAGGCAGTCCTTCTTCTTCGCCCCATGATAAACTGGTGCTCCAAGTCATCGTCCACGCATAGACAAAGGGTTCAATTCATTGTTGTTATTTAAAAGAAAAAGCAAAGCCTTGCTAAGACCAGGCCACCCCATACCCGAATCACCTCAAGAATGGATCACCCCAACGACTGGGTCACCTCAGAGCTAGGTGTGCCAGAACTGAGTCACCCCAGCGTTGGGTCACTCCAAAAGCTCGAGTCACTTCATGATTGGGTCACCCAGCCTTGTCTGCAGCCGAAGGTGCCCAAGCGTTCTATTTGTCTTCAATGTCCTCGACTCATAAACCAGCCCTTCACAAAGTTCTTGAACGAGCCCTCCAGGAAGTCCTCCTTCTTCGTCCCGTGCTCCAAGCCACAAGCCATCGTCCGTGCATAGCGAAAGGATTCAGTATACTGTTGAAATCTAAAAGCACAAACCAAAGCCTTGCTAAGACCAGCTGCAGCCGAAGTTGCGTCCATCGATCTATTTGTCTTCGAAGTCCTGGATTGGAACCAGCCCTTGACATTGTCCAGGTCTTGAACGAGCCCTTCAGAAAGTCCTCCTTCTTCGCCCCGATACACGAAGAAATGCCCGCAGGAGGCTTTTGTCCTCAAGAAAAACAAGACCGCTTCAGGTTGGCTTTTGTTTGACTGCAGCCAAAGTCGCGCCATCACCGAGCCCTCCAGGTAGTCCTCCTTCTTCGTCCCCGGGATAAGCAAATTGGTCCTCCAGGAAGTCCTCCTTCTTTGTCTGCGGGATAAGCAAACTGGCCCTCCAGGAAGTCCTCCTTCTTTGTCCCCCGCCCCGATAAGCAAGTTGGTCGGTCCTCCAGGAAGTCCTCCTTCCTTCTTCGCCCCGTGATAGATTGGTGCCCAAGGCCATCGTCCGTGCACAGACAAAGCATTCAATGTACTGTTCTGATTTAAACAGAAAAAGCAAAGCCTTGCTCAGACCAGCAGCCGAAGTTGCGCCCATCAATCTATTTGTCCTCTATGTCCTCGACTCGAACCAGCCCTGCGCAAAGTCCAGGTCTTGAACGAGCCCTTCAAAAAGTCCTCCTTCTTCGCCCCGTGATAGACTGGTGCTCCAGGCCATCGTCCGTGCGCAGACAAAGGATTCAACGTAATGTTGTTGCTTAATTAAAAGGAAAACGAAATGCAAAGCCTTGCTAAGACCAGGTCACCCCATACCCGAATCACCTCAAGAATGGATCACCCCAACGACTGGGTCACCTCAGAGCTGGGTGTGTGCCAGAACTGAGTCACCCCGGCGTTGGGTCAGTCTGCAGCCGAAGGCGCTTTGCCCAAGCGTTCTATTTGTCTTCAATGTCCTCGACTCAAACCAGCCCTTCACAAAGTCCAGGTCTTGAACGAGCCCTCCAGGAAGTCCTCCTTCTTCGCCCCGTGATAGACTGCTGCTCCAAACATCTCCAGGCCATCGTCCGTGCACAGACAAAGGATCCAATGTACTGTTCTGATTTAAACAAACAGATAAAGCAAAGCCTTGCTCAGACCAGCAGCCGAAGTTGCGCCCATCAATCTATTTGTCCTCTATGTCCTCGACTCGAACCAGCCCTGCGCAAAGTCCAGGTCTTGAACGAGCCCTTCAAAAAGTCCTCCTTCTTCGCCCCGTGATAGACTGGTGCTCCAGGCCATTGTCCGTGCGCAGAGAAAGGATTCAATGTAATGTTGTTGTTTAAAAGAAAAACGAAAAGCTTCGCCTTGCTGAGACCAGGTCACCCCACACCCGAATCACCTCAAGAATGGATCACCCCAACGACTGGGTCACCTCAGAGCTGGGTACGCCAGAACTGAGTCACCCCAGCGTTGGGTCACTCCAAAAGCTTGAGTCACTTCAGGATTGGGGCACCCAGGCTTGTCTGCAGCCGAAGGTGCTTTGCCCAAGCGTTCCATTTGTCTTGAATGTCCTCGATTCGAACTAGCCCGTCACAAAGTCCAGGATTTGAACGAGCCCTTCAGCAGGAAGTCCTCCTTCTTCGCCCCGTGATAGACTGGTGCTCCAGGCCATCGTCCGTGCACAGACAAAGGGTTCAATGCCCTGTTCTGATTTAAAACGAAAATACAATGTCTTGCTAAGATCAGCAGCTGAAGTTGCACACATCAATCTATTTGTCTTCAATGTCCTCGACTCGAACCAGCCCTTCACAAAGTCCAGCTCTTGAACGAGCCCTCCACAAAGTCCTCCACCTTTGCCCCGACACACGAAATGGCCCGCCGGGAGGCTTTTCTTCTTGGTCTTCAAGACAAACATTTTCACCTCAGGTTGGCTGGCTTATTTGACTGCAGCCAAAGTCGCGCCATCACCGAACCCTCCAAGTAGTCCTCCTTCTATATCTCCGGGAGAAGCAAACTGGCCCTCCAGGAAGTCCTCCTTCTTTGTCCCGGGATAAGCAAACTGGCCCTCCAGGAAGTCCTCCTTCTTTGTCCCCGGGATAAGCAAATTGGCCTTCCAGGAAGTCCTCCTTCTTTGAACCCGGGATAAGCAATCTGGCCCTCCAGGAATTCTTCCTTCTTTGTCCCCGGGATAAGCAAATTGGCCCTCCAGGAAGTCCTCCTTCTTTGTCCCCGAGATAAGCAAACTGGCCCTCCAGGAAGTCCTCCTTCTTTGTCCCGGGATAAGCAAACTGGCCCTCCAGGAAGTCCTCCTTCTTTGTCCCCGGAGAAGCAAACTGGCCTTCCAGGAAGTCGTCCTTCTTTGAACCCGGGATAAGCAATCTGGCCCTCCAGGAAGTCCTCCTTCTTTGAACCCGGGATAAGCAATCTGGCCCTCCAGGAATTCTTCCTTCTTTGTCCCCGGGATAAGCAAATTGGCCTTCCAGGAAGTCCTCCTTCTTTGTCCCCGAGATAAGCAAACTGGCCCTCCAGGAAGTCCTCCTTCTTTGTCCTCGGGATGAGCAAACTGGCCCTGCAGGAAGTCCTCCTTCTTTGTCCGGAATAAGTGAATTGGCTCTCCAGGAAGTCCTCCTTCTTTGTCCCCGGGATAAGCAAACTGGCCCTTCAGGAAGTCCTCCTTCTGTATCCCCGGGAGAAGCAAACTTGCCCTCCAGGAAGTCCTTCTTCTTTGTCCCTGGGAATAAGCAAACTGACCCTCCAGGAAGTCCTCCTTCTTTGTCCCCGGGATAAGCAAATTGGCCTTCCAGGAATTCTTCTTCTTTGAACCCAGGATAAGCAATCTGGCCCTCCAGGAAGTCTTGCTTCTTTGTCCCCGGGATAACCAAATTGGCCCTCCACGAAGTCCTCCTTCTTTGTCCCCGGGATAAGCAAACTGGCCCTCCAGGAAGTCCTCCTTCTTTGTCCTCGGGATAAGCAAATTGGCCCTCCAGGAAGTCCTCCTTCTTTGTCCCGGATAAGCAAACTGCCCTCCAGGAAGTCCTCCTGCTTTGTTCCCGGGATAAGCAAACTGGCCGTCCAGGAAGTCCTCCTTCTTTGTCCCCCTCCTTCTTTGTCCCCGGGATAAGCAAACTGGCCCTCCAGGAAGTCCTCCTTCTTTGTCCCCGGGATAAGCAAACTGGCCCTCCAGGAAGTCCTCCTTCTTTGTCCCCGGGATAAGCAAACTGGCCCTCCAGGAAGTCCTCCTTCTTTGTTCCCGGGATAAGCAAACTCGTAAGCAAACTGGCCCTCAGGAAGTCCCCCTTCTTTGTCCCCAGGATAAGCAAACTGGCCCTCCAGGAAGTCCTCCTCCTTTGTCCCCGGGATAAGCAAACTGGCCCTCCAGGAAATCCTCCTTCTTTGTGTCCGGGATAAGCAAACTGGCCCTCCAGGAAGTTCTCCTTCTTTGTCCCCGGGATAAGCAAACTGGCCCTCCAAGAAGTCCTCCTTCTTTGTCCCCTGGATAAGCAAACTGGCCCTCCAGGAAGTCCTCCTTCTGTATCCCCGGGAGAAGCAAACTAGCCCTCCAGGAAGTCCTCCTTCTTTGTCCCCGGGATAAGCAAACTGGCCCTCCAGGAAGTCCCCCTTCTTTGTCCCCAGGATAAGCAAACTGGCCCTCCAGGAAGTCCTCCATTTTTGTCTCCGGGATAAGCAAACTGGCCCTCCAGGAACCCCTTCTTTGTCCCCGGGATAAGCAAACTGGCCCTCCAGGAAATCCTCCTTCTTTGTCCCCGGGATAAGCAAATTGGCCCTCCAGGAAGTCCTCCTTCGAAGCAAACTGGCCCTCCAGCAAGTCCTCCTTCTTTGTCCCCGGGATAAGCAAACTGGCCCTCCAGGAAGTCCTCCTTCTTTGTCCCCGGGATAAGCAAATTGGCCCTCCAGGAAGTCCTCCTTCTTTGTTTCCGGAACAAGCAAACTGGCCCTCCAGGAAGTCCTCCTTCTTTGTCCGGGAAAAGCAAACTGGCCCTCCAGAAAGTCCCCCTTCTTTGTCCCCGTAAGCAAACTGGCCCTCCAGGAAGTCCTCCTTCTTTGTCTCCGGGATAAGCAAACTGGCCCTCCAGGAAGTCCTCCATCTTTGTTCCCGGGATAAGCAAACTGGCGCTCCGGGAAATCCTCCTTCTTTGTCCCCGGGATAAGCAAACTGGCCCTCCAGGAAGTCCTCCTTCTTTGTCCCCGGGATAAGCAAACTGGCCCTCCAGGAAGTCCTCCTTTTTTGTCCCCAGGATAAGCAAACTGGCCTTTCAGGAAGTCCTCCTTCTGTATCATCGGGAGAAGCAAACTGGCCCTCCAGGAAGTCCCCCTTCTTTGTCCCCAGGATAAGCAAACTGGCCCTCCAGGAAGTCCTCCATTTTTGTCTCCGGGATAAGCAAATTGGCTTTCCAGGAAGTGCTCCACCCGGGATAAGCAATCTGGCACTCCAGGAAGTCTTCTTTGTCACCGGGATAAGCAAATTGGCCTTCCAGGAAGTCCTCCTTCTTTGTCTTTGGGATAAGCAAACTGGCCCTCCAGGAAGTCCTCCTTCTTTGTCCCCGGGACAAGCAAATTGGCCCTCCAGCTAGTCCTCCTTCTTTGTCCCCCAGATGAGCAAATTGGCCCTCCAGGAAGTCCTCCTTCTTTGTCCGGGACAAGCAAACTGGCCCTCCAGGAAGTCCTCCTTCTTTGTCCCCCGGATAAGCAAATTGGCCCTCCAGGAAGTCCTCCTTTTTTGTTTCCGGGACAAGCAAACTGGGCCCTCCAGGAATTCCTCCTTCTTTGTCCCGGGATAAGCAAACTGGCCCTCCAGGAAGTCCTCCTTCTTTGTCCCGGGATAAGCAAACTGGCCCTCCAGGAAGTCCTCCTTCTTTGTCCCCGGGATAAGCAAACTGGCCCTCCAGGAAGTCCTCTTTGTCCCCGGATAAGCAAACTGGCCCTCCAGGAAGTCCTCCTTCTTTGTCCTCGGGATAAGCAAACTGGCCCTCCAGGAAGTCCTCCTTCTTTGTCGTTGGGATAAGCAAACTGGCCCTCCAGGAAGTCCTCCTTCTTTGTCCCCGGATAAGCAAACTGCCCTCCAGGAAGTCCTCCTTCTTTGTCCCCGGGATAAGCAAACTGGCCGTCCAGGAAGTCCTCCTTCTTTGTTCCCAGGATAGCAAATTGGCCCTCCAGGGACAAGCAAACTGGCCCTCCAGGAAGTCCTCCTTCTTTGTCCGGGAAAAGCAAACTGGCCCTCCAGAAATTCCTCCTTCTTTGTCCCCCGGGATAAGCAAACTGGCCCTCCAGGAATTTCTCCTTCTTTGTCCCCGCATAAGCAAAGCCCTCCAGGAAGTCCTCCTTCTTTGTCTCCAAGATAAGCAAACTGGCCCTCCAGGAAGTCCTCCTTCTTTGTCTTTGGGATAAGCAAACTGGCCCTCCAGGAAGTCCTCCTTCTTTGTCCCCGGATAGCAAACTTGCCCCAGGTCCTCCTTCTTTGTCCCCGGGATAAGCAAGCTGGCCCTCCAGGAAGTCTTCCTTCTTTGCCTCCGGGGATAAGCAAATTGGCCCTCCAGGAAGTCCTCCTTCTTTGTTTCCGGTCTTCCAGGAAGTCTTCCTTCTTTAATCCCGAGAGAATGTCCCGGAGAAGCAAACTTGCCCGCCAGGAAGCCCTGCAACTTTGCTGCAAACTTTGAATTGCGCAAAAGTGGCCTTCCAATAAAAGGAAGGAATAAGTTCAAGTTTACAGATTGGCTTGAGGGTTTAGGGTTTAGGGTTTAGGGTTAGGGTTTAGGGTTTAGGGTTTAGGGTTTAGGGTTTAGGGTTTAGGGTTTAGGGTTTAGGGTTTAGGGTTTAGGGTATTAGGGTTTAGGGTTTAGGGTTTAGGGTTTAGGGTTTAGGGTTTAGGGTTTAGGGTTTAGGGTTTAGGGTTTAGGGTTTAGGGTTTAGGGTTTAGGGTTTAGGGTTTAGGGTTTAGTGTTTAGGTTTTAGGGTTTAGGGTTTAGGGTTTAGGGTTTAGGGTTTAGGGTTTAGGGTTTAGGGTTTAGGGTTTAGGGTTTAGGGTTTAGGGTTTAGGGTTTAGGGTTTAGGGTTTAGGGTTTAGGGTTTAGGGTTCAATAGCTCCTGGTCGAGCAGTTTCTCGTTTAGGCTCCGTGTTTAGAACATCGAAAAATACCCACCCACCCGAAGTTCCCATAACATTAAGCAATAAAAAGTTTCTTCTTTTTATTAGGATGGTTCAATAACAAATTGAATGACTTCCACTTAACAAACGAGGAGGTGGAGATATTAAACCACGCGAGGCTGTGAGGTCTTGAAATCTTAAACTGAGGCTCAAACCTTGAAAAAATTTTAAAAATGAAAAAACATTGTGAAAAAGGTCACGGAAAAGTCTTGAAAAACTTGAAAAAACACAAAAACCCAGAAAATGGCCACCCAGAACCCTCGATTTCAGTACTAAAAATTCGTATTTTCCTTGCGGGTCTAGGCCAAGCCTGAGGTCTCTATTTGGGGTGTTTTTTGACGCAAACTTTCCCTCTCAAGGGGGGGTCGGAGTTTGAGGCAAGGAGGGTCTCCAAAGACTATTTTGCCTTTAAAATCTAAAAATACGACCCCCCCTTGACCGAAATTAAGCCTCAGAAAAACCCGGAAAACACCCGAAGAAACATGGAAAAACCTTAAAAAACATTGAAAAACCTTGAAAAACCCTGAAAAACTTGAAAAAAACACGGCGTTGAGGCCTTGAAACCCTAAACACAGGCCTTGAGGCCTTGAAACCCTA
>CAJNDS010002651.1:0-17500 GCA_905221605.1 Symbiodinium natans
GGCTTAATCCTGGAGGGCTGGAGGGCTGGAGGGCTGGAGGGCTGGAGCTGGAGGGCTTAATCCTGGAGGGCTTAATCCTGGAGGGCTGGAGGGCTGGAGGGCTGGAGGGCTGGAGGGCTGGAGGGCTGGAGGGCTGGAGGGCTGGAGCCTTGCAAAAAGGCCATTCAATTTGTAATTACGTTTGGGTTGCGATTCAGACTCTGAATATAATTATTTTTCTCAATTCGAGAGTCTAATTTCTTGCTTCATAAAATTTCTTAACACAAAGTTCCACCGTATAAGTAGGGGTTTGGTCAAACAAGTGTCAAAGGCGTCGGCTGGCAGGAGTTCTCAGACACCTAAACACATCGATACTGAGCCAAGCATGCCAGGCAAAATACATTATTGCATGCTGTAAATGGCCTTGAGCACGGCTTTTTTCCTTGCACGCGGTACTGTACAAGAAAACGGCAGCCGACCGGCTCAATTCAGTGAGCCTTCAACCCAAAGTCTCGAAACTCACTTCAAGCGTAGACTGTTGTTGGCTTGGGCTCCTCGTGCTTGCCATTCAAGTTAAGCTATATGGATCGTTCTGTAAATTGCCGTCCCTTTTGGAGTACCCTATAGAATACTTCAAAATAAGGACCCAACAGGGACCTTGATTTTGAGAATTACCCGACAAGGTTTGGGGTTTAGGGTTTAGGGTTTAGGGTTTAGGGTGTAGGCTTACTATTTCTTGGGCTTCTTTGGCCCTCTTCTGAAGGCTCACGCCTGAAGAGCGGTTGCTGGAAACATGCTGGCACAAGGTCCGCAAAGATGCCACGGAAGCGCGAGAGCATGCGAACCTCCGAAGTCTGCAACTGGCAGGCTCTAAATTCTAACAAGGAGCCTTATGTCCAGGGTTAGGGTCCTTAAGCCCTAAACCCTAAACCCTAAACCCTAAACCCTAAACCCTAAACCCTAAATCAAACCCGTAGTCCACAAGCTGCTGCAAAAGCCCTATGCGCCCAAGTGTGAAGGTGACCGCTGTGCTGGTATGACTTGAGTGGACATGCGTCGCGAATCCGGAACCAAGCATCTGGTTTAGGGTTTAGGGTTTAGGGTTTAGAGTTATCGGGTGCAGGGACCTAGGGTCATATTCTCTTAGTGGCCTGGTGACTCATGGAAGACGGTTGAGACCCTAAACTCCAAACCCTAAAACCTAAACCCTAAACCCTAAACCCTAAACCCTAAACCCTAAACCCTAAACTCCAAACCCTAAAACCTAAACCCTAAGGCGGAAGGTCGCACACTTAGCACCTAAGTTCTTGGTGGACATCTGCTGTCGGCCTGAACCCCCCAACCCTCATGTTGCAGTTTAGGGTTTAGGGTTTAGGGTTTAGGGTTTAGGGTTTAGGGTTTAGGGTTTAGGGTTTAGGGTTTAGGGTTTAGGGTTTAGGGTTTAGGGCGACCTTCTTGTTGCTACTGTCTGTTCTTCCAGGGTGTTTTGTTAGCTGAGAAGCCAGGAAGGCATCGGCTGAAGGCCACGAGAGGAATCATATGAATGCAGAACATAGATCTGGCAACCCTTCCGCTTAAACCCTAAACCCTGAACAACAAAAAAGAAAAAACAAATAAATAAAACAAGACCTAAACCCTCACTCTAAACCCTAGACCCTAGACCCTAAACCCTAAACTCTAAACCCCTCAACCGCGCAGACTCTCGCCCAGGTGAGGCTCAGGCAGCATCTTGTCGATTGCCTGGCATCACACCACCTGCTCACTTACATTGTCCATGCCGTAGATCCTGCAGCATGTGGAGGGCTTATAGAAATTGTAAAGGGTTTGTGTCCGGAGTTTTGTCGGGTTTTGGGTGGTTTTGTTTTTTACTTTTGTCATTTTGACTTTGGGGTTGAGGGGCTGGGGCTGGGGGAGTGAGGGGCTGGAGGGGGGCTGGAGGGGCTGGAGCTGGGGAGGGGTTGGCGGGGCTGGAGGGCTGGAGGGGCTGGAGGGACTGGAGGGGTTGGAGGGGCTGGAGGGGCTGGAGGGGCCTGGCCTGGCTGGAGGCGCTGGAGGGGCTGGAGGGGCTGGAGGGGCTGAAGGGTTTGGCTAATATTTTTGCACTGTGAAGGATGAAGGATTATTGCACGAGCTGCTCGTAATGAAACACCTACAATTTCTATTTATCCTGGCCTTCAGGGTTTAGGGTTTAGGGTTTAGGGTTTAGGGTTTAGGGTTTAGGGTTTAGGGTTTAGGGTTTAGGGTTTAGGGTTTAGCGTTTAGGGTTTAGGGTTTAGGGTTTAGGCCCGAAATCCTAAGCCACGAAGGTTCTCTAGCAATGCTGAGACAAAGCCAGGGATCATCAACATGTCATCTCCAACGTGCTCAAGAAATAGGCGAGCCCCTAAACCGCCTAACCCGCCCCAACCCCCCCCGTCCCGAACACAACGCAGAAAACGAAGCCTTGAGGGATCCACGCTGAGCTTGCGGATCTTTAGGGCCAAGTCTTCCTCGCAAGCGGGGAAGGCTAGGGAGGTTTAGGGCTTAGGGTTTAGGGTTTAGGGTTTAGGGTTTCGGGTTTGGGGTTTAGGGTTTAGGGTTTAGGGTTTAGGGTTTAGGGGTGTTTGGTTGTTTACGGCTTTAGGGTTCAGGGGGTTAGGGCTTTAGGGGGTTAAAGAGGTTTAGTCATTTCGGGCTTTGGGCTTTTTTTGCGATCTTAGGGGGTCTTAGGGTTTTCTGGGGTTTTAGGGTTTCCGGGTTATCAGGGTTCTTGTAAGTAGGGTTTAGGGTTCAGGGTTAGGGTTTTAGGGCTTGGGTGCCTTGTAAGTAGGGTGACTATGGTCGCAACCTGATTTAGGGCACTTGCAATCCTCAAACGTAACCATGAACCGTCACGTAGGCTCACAGGGCAGTGACGAGTAGGACTTAGGGTGCAGGGCTTGGGTTTCAGGGTTCAGGGTTCAGGGTTTAGGGTTTCAGGGTTAGGGTTTAGGGTTCAGGGCTTAGGGTGAAGGGTCTAGGCGTTGGTAGATCCAGATTGCAGAAGGCCATCGATGAGGGTGTGAGGGCGGGATCCGAGCCCACCCATGCCTGCCCCGGCATCCTCTAGGCTGCGAAATTGCTTAAGAACCCCCCCCCCCAAAAAAAAAAAAAAAAAAAAAAACTTCCTTGTAAGGGTAATCTAGGGATTTTTATTCTATACTTTTTGGGGGTTCTTAAGCAAATAGCAGTAGGCAGGCCTGGGATACTCTCTCTGATGCCAGGATGGCCCTTATGAGCCCTCAGGAAAAAACATTCCTTATAATGATCCTCTTAAAATCCCCCCAAAAAAAGAGAGAACATCTAAAACGTCCCAAGGGCGTACCTAGTAGCCTTACATTGTGTTCAAGAGGGCCCAAGTCAGGTATATTGTGCAGGAGGTTTCGTACGAGCTCACCTAGTCTCGAGCCCTCATTGTCGCAGGAGTAGGGTCTAGGGTTTAGGGTTTAGGGTTAGGGTTAGGCTTTAGGGTTTAGGGTTTCGAGTTTAGGGTTTAGGGTTTCGGGTTTAGGGCTTAAGGTTTTAGGGTTTAAGGTCTAGGGTTTAGGGTTTAGGGTTTAGGATTTAGGGTTTACGATTTAGGGTTTAGGGTTTAGGGTTTCGGGTTTCGGGTTTCGGGATCTCAGTAACTTGCACTGACCGAGCGACTCTAAGTGTCTGGCCTCCGCAAGAGCCTCCTTCAACTCCGCCACGTCGCGCCGCTCGAAGATGGACGCGAGAGTGCCGCCGCGCGGATTTTGCAGAACCACTCGGTGCAGCTGCTGCGGAACCGCCCCGGAAACGGGCTTACGGCTTCCTTCTTTGGTGTATCACGCTCGGCCAAATCCACCTCAAGTTCGCACTATCTCAAACGCGAGACTCCTCCTCCTCCCACCAACAAACAAAACGTTTCGGTCAAACTTTCGGTCAAAACGTTTCGGTCAAAACGTTCCGATCAACACGTTATTGGGACCCAAACCCTATACGATTTCTATAAACCCTAAACCCTAAACCCCAAAACCCTAAACCCTAGACTACCCTGAACAAGGTTCAAACCTGCGATAGTCATAATTTGTATTCCCATACGTATAGCCCTGCTTATGAGTACCCGTGAACCTCCAAATAGCCCTAACCCCTAAGCGCCATACTATGGAGTCGGACTTTATTCCCTGAACCCAAAACCCTAAACCCTAAACCCTAAAAAGGCGCTCAACCCCAAATCCTAAACCCTAATCAACCACCGAGCCTTCTGCATCTCTGCCTGCCTTTGCGCCTCTAACTCTGCGAGCAGATCGTTGATTTTGCTGTCTTTCGTAGCCTCCTCGGGACACGAAAGGCCCTAAAACCCCAAAAGCCATAAAAAGAAACCCTAAAGAACCGACAAAAAAACACCTTAAAACCCCCCAAAAACCCTACAGATCCTGTAAACCCTGCAAACCCTATAAACCCTAAAAGCCCTCAACTTGGGCCTCGTTAAGTCTCGCAAAGCAACAAATCTATGATGGAGGCTGTTCTGGACCATCACCCCACGTCCACAAACCTTTGTATAGGAGTTAGGGTTTAGGTTTTTCGGGGTTTAGGGTAAAGGGTTTAAACAGGGGTGAAAGGGCTGAAACGGTGAAAAGGGCAAAACCTCAAATAAAACAACATCCCCTTGAAAGGACCCTAAAGCCCAAACCCCTTTTTTTCGGAAGCCCTCAATATAGACTTGGATAAACACCGACTGGTTCAGGATTCAAATCTCTGCCGCAAACCTCTCTCTGACTCTCTCCTCTCTCTCTCTCTATACATATACTCTGTACTTACTTAGTTCTGAAATGTCTCGATATTCGTCGGCAAGACGCAGACTTCTGCAGCAACACACCACAGATGTCGGCAGGACACACAGATTCGTCAAGACAGGCAAGTCGCAAAACTTCGTTGGCAAGACACAGTTTTTGGCACAGCAGGACGCACAACTTCAGCTGGGAGACGCAAGATTCAACCTCAAGACGCAGCACTGCGTCGGCAAGAGAACTTCAGCCTACAAGATGCGACAGCTCGTCAGCAACGGTGTTGCACGCACTAGGTTTTGCGTTCCCGGAAGGCCGCCGGACCAGCATTTTTTCTTAGGAGGTTTGCTTCCGAACCTGAACAATGGGTGAGCCAGGAACCGATGACAAAAAAAGGGTGCCCTTCTCGTTTGATGGGGTCTATGACGAAGAGCAGGCTTAAACCCCAAACCCTAAACCTTAAACCCGAAACCCGAAACCCTAAACCCTCAACCCTCAACCCTCAACCCTCAACCCTCAACCCTCAACCCTCAACCCTAAACCCTAAACCCTGTCTTGAAATGTACTTTCGTGGGGCTCCTTGATCCGCGCGTGGGAAGGCTCCTCCTTGTAGTCGTAGTGCGCATCCTGCGGGTGTTTCATTCGGGTTTAGGGTTTAGGGTTTAGGGTTTAGGGTTTAGGGTTTAGGGTTTAGGGTTTAGGGTTTAGGGTTTAGGATTTAGGGTTTAGGGTTTAGGGTTTAGGGTTTAGGGTTTAGGGTTTAGGGTTTAGGGTTTAGGGTTTAGGGTTTTGGGGTTTTGGGGTTTTGGGGTTTAGGGTTTAGGGTTTAGGGTTACAGGCGGTTGATTGCGGTTTTGCATGGTTGTTCGGGACACGCTCGGACGCATCTGCCGAAAAAGACAGCCTCACCGGATGATCGCCTTTTCCCTGTTGACCAAAACAACATTCAGACATGCGACACGCCTCGGACGAAGACTCTGAGGCCCTGCACAACCGCGGCCGAACCCTAAACCCTAAACCCTAAACCCTAAACCCTAAACCCTAAACCCGCAGAAGAAGTCATCCAACTGCACTATCCCGAAGCCCGTGCTTTGCGGCCTCTCCCTCAACCACCGAAACTGAAAAGCCTGCAAACCCTACAGACCCAGAATCTCTAAGACTCTAAGCCTTAGAACCCCTAGACCTTCCAAGCCCGAAATCCTAAGCTCGAAGTCCTAAACTCTAAACCCAAAACCCTGAAACCTGACTCCCTAAACTCCAAACCCGAAACCCTAAACCCCCCCAAATCCCCAAACAAAACCCCTAAACTCTAAACCCCAAACCCTAAACCCTAAACCCGAACTTAGTGTCCATCCCCGAGGCAGTGCAACCGGTCCTGAATGCCAGGCATCATCCTCCCGAGACCGCGACAGTGGGCTTTACCAAGCTTAGGGCTTAGGGATTAGGGCTTAGGGTTTAGGGTTTAGGGTTTAGGGCTTAGGGCTTAGGGTTTAGGGTTTGGGGTTTAGGGGTTTAGGGGTTTAGGGGTTTAGGGCTTAGGGCTTAGGGTTTAGGGTTTAGGGTTTGGGGTTTAGGGTTTAGGGTTTCGGGATTAGGGTTTCGGGATTAGGGTTTAGGGTTTAGGGTTTAGGACTTAGGGCCTCGGAAAAGCTTGTAGACTCTAAACTTCAAGGGGCCGTTTCTCAGTCAGAAGGGAAGCCGAGAACATTGAACGTTGCCGCGCCCGAGCCCGTCTAGGGGCGTTGCACGCTGCGCCTAAGCCCTAAGCCCTAAGCCC
The DNA here is from genome assembly GCA_905221605.1 of Symbiodinium natans. Lineage (NCBI taxonomy): Eukaryota > Dinophyceae > Suessiales > Symbiodiniaceae > Symbiodinium > Symbiodinium natans. The sequence continues at coordinate 6,526 of CAJNDS010002651.1, forward strand.
TTAAAGCCCTTAAAGCCCTTAAAGCCCTTAAAGCCCTTAAAGCCCTTAAAGCCCTTAAAGCCCTTAAAGCCCTTAAAGCCCTTAAAGCCCTAAGCCCTAAGCCCTAAGCCCTAAGCCCTAAGCCCTAAGCCCTAAGCCCTAAGTTCGAAGCCCTAAGCCCTAAACCCCAAACCCTAAATCCTAAATCCTAAACCCTACAGAAACCCTAAACCCTAAACCGGTGCTAGCAGCTTCCGCACCTCATGTCCCTCCAACAGATGAACCTTGGAATTTCCCTAAATAGGAGCCCCCTCCCAATACCGCAAACTACCACAATCCTAATGATACAGGGTGGGGCCCCCTTACTATACTAACTGTAGTTAAGGGACTTATAACCTAACTTAGGGTCCTTATAACCCAATTTAGGGCCCTTATAACTCACTTATAACTAGGGGGCCCCACCCTGTAGGGTTTGGGGGTTTAGGGTTTAGGGTTACCCCCCAATGTCGGAACTCCAACTGCAGGCCCTTGACCCTGCTGTTGGGGTCGGAATACTTGCTGATGGTATTCTCTCATGGTCCCTAAATATAGAATTTATTCGCAAGATAACCTCCCAAAAGCCCCTAATCCCTAAAGCCAAAACCCCTAACCCCTAAACCCTAAACCCTATCTGGGCCGCGCACGGTGGCTGGTTGCCCCTCGGCGGTATGTGGTAGGACGGCTGGAGCCTGAGCAATGCCCCGGGTTCGGGGTTTAGGGTTTAGGGTTTAGGGCTTAGGGTTTAGGGCTGCCCGATGATGTCTGTAGTGTAGGCTCTGGCGCTATCAAAGGATCCGCCCTAAACCCTAAACCCTGAACCCTAAACCCAAAACCCAGAACTCTAAACCCTAAACCCGTAGAGGAAGCCCCTTGAACAGGGTTTAGGCTTCTCGGGTTTCCAGTTCTTGGCCAAACCACTGGGATATCGTGTAGCCCAAAATCAGGAAGCCGATGGGGTCTATAAGGGCATACTGAACCCCGGGAAAACCGGAATTTTGAAACCCCTACACCCTAAACCCGAAACCCTAAACCCCGAAGGATTCGTACCCACTTCGAGGTCCGTGCGGATACACTCGTAGCTCCTTGCGGAGTTGGGCCCCGTGGGACACCTTGGCACACGAAGGGTCTCTTCAGCCCTAAACCCCAAACCCTAAACCCTAAATTCCCAAAACACTGCAAACCTAAAACCTAAACCTTAAACTCTAAAATGCAAAAACCCTGAAACCCTGAAACCCTAAAACGCGAAAGCACCAAAACGTGCCAAAACCTTTTTGAGGCTTTGCTTCGGGTCTGCAACCGGCTCGGCCTATACAGGGCATTCGTGGGTACATCCCTCTCTCTCTCTCTCTCTCCCTCTCTCTCTCTCTCTCTCGCTCTCCCTTGACCTACCCTAATTCCCCCTAAACCCTGACCCTGAACCCTGAACTCTAAACCCTGAATCCCAAAACCTAGAAGCAGAAAGCTCCGAGCAGGGACCCCCCACCCCACGCACAATGATCTCTGTCCGGTGCAGCTCGAGCTTGAAGAACCCGTACCTCGAGGGCTTAGGGTTTGAGGGTTTAGGGTTTGAGGGTTTAGGGGTTTAGGGTTTAGGGGTTTAGGGTTTAGGGGTTTAGGAGTTTAGGGGTTTAGGAGTTTAGGAGTTTAGGGGTTTAGGAGAGTAGGGTTTCGGGGGGAGGGGTTTAGGGGGTCTTTCCCGAAGCTGCCGGGACTGCACTTTGGTCACCAGGCAAACTTTTGTTGGTTGTCGAAAGCCTGGAAGCCCAGTAGCCCCCGTTCCTAGTAGGGAATGAGGGAATTAGGGCCCTACAAATACCCTTTGAAGGGATGATATAGGGTACCTCATTCCCTCATTCCCTATTAAGCACCAGCCATTTGTTTTTTGTTTCTCTATTTTTTTTGGTGGTGGGGGGGGGGGGGGGGGGGGGGGGGGTTGGCTACTTTATTTCGGGAAGCCAGAACCCAAAAAAAAGTAAAGGGTACCAATTTCAAGGACTCCAATAACCGTAAACCCTAACCCCTAACCCCTATACCCTAAACCCTCAACCCTCTTTTCGGAAACCACATATGAATCACCAGAACGGAACCTGCTCCTGTGGGCAGCACAACTTCAGGATCCCAGGTGAGTTTATGAGTTTATGAGTTCAGGGTTGAGGGTTTAGGGTTCAGGGTTTAGGGTTTAGGTTTTAGGGTTTAGGGTTTGGGGGGTAGGAGGTGAAAAGCACCCCCCAAAATCAATATTAGAACCCCCCCCCCCCCCCCCCCCCCCCCCAAAGTTCTATGTACGCATGAACTTCCAAGTGCTTCTCTGGAAGTGCTCGAGGTAGAACTTTCAGAAGAAGACCCCTGAACCGGAAAGGGTTTAGGGTTCGGGTGTAAGGTTTAGGGTTTAGGGTTTAGGGTTTAGGGTTTAGGGTTTAGGGTTTAGGGTTTAGGGTTTAGGGTTTAGGGATAGCCAGCCGAGCAGGTCCGCACTCATCGTCCCAGCCGTTCTTGTCTGGAAGCTCCTCGGACCTCGGGAGGATGGATCCAACAAGTAGATGCCTTCACCCTAAACCCTAAACCCTAAACCCTGAACCCTAAACCCTAAACCCTAAAGAATGACCCAATGCCAATAGTAGTGCTACTATATGGGGGGGTGCTGCTGCTTGGATCCTCCCAAGGGTCTGGGTATACTACGACTACGATAATCATGGTTGGGGAGCGGGGGTCAAGCGTTTGGAGGGCGTTCCAGAATGACGCGGCAGTGGTGAGCAAGATGGGACAAAACGCATCGATCTGATCATGTTCGTTTGCGGCGATTGCGTTTTTCAAACAGGGCTTCATGCGCTTTCCAAGGCGGATCGAAACTGGCAGACGTGAAGGTTGTACTGACAGCCAGATAAATATGAAGCATGCCAGCGGCCACGGGGATAACAGTAACCCTTTAGAGGGTGCGCAATTGCTCCGGTGTAGACCCGGAGTACAGCAGCCAGACTGGAACATACTCGCTTTATCTCGCTTTCTGAGCGCAGCTCAAATATGTGCGGCATCGCTGAGTAAGGGTTTAGGGTTCAGGGTTTTGGGGGTTTCAGGGTGTGCGGTTTAGGGCTACCTCAATGAAAAACCCAACAACGACTGCATGTTTTGAGGTTCCTGAGAACATGGCGTGATTCCGCCACCACCGCCTGAGATGATCACGCAGGTGCCGCCCAGCGGGTTGTTCCCCTGGGATGGGTTTGAGGCTTTAGGGTCTTTAGGGTGCGTCAGTCTGGAGCACCCTAATCCGCAAACCCTAAACCCTAAACCCTACACCCTAAACCCTAAACCCTAAACACGAAGGGATTATTTTCTGGTGTGCAGGCCCGCTGTCTGTTTTGGGGCAGGTTGGGTTACAGCCAAGTTCACTTCAAGCTTCTTCTCAGAAAGCTCCAGGGTTTACTTAGGGTTCAGGGTTTAGAGTTTAGGGTTTAGGGTTTCGGGTTTAGGGTATACTGTACGCACAGGGTTCCCACACATCATAGCCCGAGACGTCCTGCGATCCCCAGAAACTCAGGAGCAGAAAGGGCTAAACCCTAAACCCTAAACCCTAAACCCAAAACCCTAAACCCTAAACCTTAAACCCTAAACCCTAAACCCTATAAGCCCTAAGCCCCAAACCCTTCGTCCCTCTAAGAGGTCACTGGGAGATCGAGCCCTGAAAGGGTTTAGGGTTTAGGGTTTAGGGTTTAGGGTTTAGGGTTTAGGGTTTAGGGTTTAGGGTTTAGGGTTTAGGGTTTAGGGTTTAGTGTTTATGGTTTAGGGTGTATATGATGTATATGATGTATATGATGTATACCCTTCTGAGCACTATTCTAAAACAGTCAACATACCGGGCTGAACCTCGAACCTTAAACCCCGGAGCTCTCGTAAACATGCCTAAGCAAGAAACGCGAAAGGCTCTGCAACCGCGCCCTTCCATTTTTGTCAAGCAGCCCAGGGTGCCCACCTCAACTGCAGGGGAAGGGTTTAGGGTTTAGGGTTTGGGGTTTGGGGTTTTAGGGCTTTAGGGATTTAGGGATTTAGGGTTTTAAGGTTTGCAGGGTGTAAGGGGGGTTTAGGGCTTAGGGTTCGGGTTTCCGGTTGGAGGTTTATGGTGATCGATCGTGTAGGGCTTAGGCCCCTAAGAAAGCTTTGACCGAAAGCTGGGGGCCCTGGCGGGCTGGGGAGGGGGGGGGGGGGGGGCGTGTGGTGGGTAATTAGGAAGAGATGAATGGTTTTATAAGATTCCACATGGAAAAAATGCCGGAGGTCGTCAGACGGGAGAATGGGCGGGGCCGATGGGGCCTTTTGTTTAGGGGGAATCTGTTTTGGAAGGTTTGGGGTTCAGGGATTAAGGGACTAAGGGTTTAAGGGTTTAAGGGCTTAAGGGTTTAAGGGTTAAAGGGTTTAAGGGTGTAGAGTCATCATGGATCTCTCGCATGTGGGTTGGATTAGGGTTTTGGAGTTTCGGGTTTCAGGGTTCTAGGATTCAACATGCTTTTCCTAGAACCCTGAACACCAGGCCTCCTAGAACCTGAACCCCTAACCCTGAGTGCCCGGCAGACGCCCCTAAAACCCTAAACCCTAAACCCTGAGTGCCCGGCAGACGCTGATGATGTGTGTGGCCCGTGATGAGCAGGTCAACACCTTGCCAGCTTTCCGGGCTCGCGGTTGGCCTTTACAAGACAAGCTAAGGGTCTAGGAATCCTTGAAGAACAGCGAAGCCCTGAACCCTAAACCCTGAACACTAAACCCTAAACCCCAGACCCTAAACCCTGAACCCTGAACCCTAAACCCTAAACCCTAAACCCTAAACCCTAACGGGGTTCAGGGTTTAGGGGTTTATGGTGGAGGCTTTAGGGTTTAGGGCTTTGACTAAAAATTTTCAGTATGAACATCTTGGGGGCGTGGGCCGCCCTTGAAGTCTGGAGCCAAAGGTTGGTTTAGGGTTTAGGGTTTAGGGTTTAGGGTTTAGGGTTTAGGGTTTAGGGTTTAGGGTTTAGGGTTTAGGGTTTAGGGTTTAGGGTTTAGGGTTTAGGGTTTAGGGTTTAGTTTTTGGGGTTTGGGGTTTGGGGTTTTGGGGTTTTGGGGTTTCGTGTTTAGGGTTTGGGGTTGAGGGTTCAGCGGGAAGAAGTGCGCCGTGGGCTCCAGCTTCTCGTGTGCTGCGCCCCAACCATTGCTTGGCAGCCGGACAAAAGCAACCGAAAAGGGTCTAGGGTCTTAAATTAGGGTTTAGGGTTTAGGGTTTAGGGTTTAGGGTTTAGGGTTTAGGGTTTAGGGTTTAGGGTTTCGGGTTTAATTAGGGTCTAGGGTTTAGGTCAGCTTCGCGGTGGGCTATGAGGGAAACAGACCATCAGAGAGGCCCACTGAAAGGGCCCCAGCTGGCATGCTTCAACCCACCTGAGGTCGCGGTGTGCCCAATCACCCAGGCTCTTGCTCAGTGGAGCTCACAAGCGCACCCTAGACCCTAAACCCTAAATCTTAAAACCCTAAACCCTAAAAACCCTAAACTGTGAACCCTAAGTCCTAAACTCTAAACCCGAAACACTAACTCTAGACCCTAAACCCAAAAACCCTAAACCCCTAGACCCTAAACCCTAAATCCTAAACTCCTAAACTCCTAAACTACGGGGCACCCTAAAGTACATAGGGGGTGATCTCCATTTCCTGAGCCGCAGGCCATACTTCTTGGTGATGCCTTGCCAGAACTGCATGCCCCACCTGGACGTCTTCTGAATGTTGGTTTAGGGTTTAGATAGGTTTAGGGTTCAGGGTTTAGGGTTTAATTAAGGTGTTTAGGGTGTAGGGTGTAGGGTTGAGGGTTTGGGGTTTGGGCTTGATTTTGAGAGCTCGGGTTTAGGGCCCATTTCCAACCATATCGGCTAGCTGTAGCCTTCGGGTTTAGGGTTTAGGGTTTAGGGTTTACGTCTTACGGCTAGACGACCACACTTGACGACACAAGCAACATTTCTGAAGCGTTCAGGAGCGAAGTAGTACATCATCAGCACGCCAATCCAAAATAGTGAGCCAGTTGATTCTAGAGTTCTTAAGGGAGAGGGGCGTTCAAGGGGGGTTGGGTACCTAGGGAACCTTAGGGAGGCTTAGGGAGCCTTAGGGAGTAGTAGGGGGTATTGGGGAACCGTGGGTTAAATACCCCCCCTTGAACCCCCCTCCCTTAAGAACACTGCAAATGGAGTTTCTCCCATGGCGTGTCGGTCTCACCGAACCGATACGAGCACTAACCCAGAGGGTCCAGATATAGTGTTATACTTGAACGAGGCACCAAAAACCACAAGGTAGAGCAAACCCTCTGGGTTAAAAGGCCTTTTCTGGCTTGCAATTGCAGATATGAGTTCGAACTGGGGGACTTCGGTCTCGAACCCCTGAAAAAACAAACACACACACACACACACACACACACCCTTCAACCCCTCACAACAAGAAGTCTAAACCCAACACCCTAAACCCTAACCCTAAACCCTAAACCCTAAACCCTAAACCCTAAACCCTAAACCCTAAACCCAAAACCCTAAACCCTAAACCCTGCACGCTAAACCCTAATTCAGACTTAACCGCTTCAAGTCAAGCTGGGTCCCGGGCAGGGGCGGGAAGTGGGTGACAGCAATCTGCCAGTCCTGACCCCTAAACCCTAAACCCTTAACCCGAAACTCTAAACCCTAAACCCTAAACCCGAAACCCTAAAAACCCCCCTCAGGTGCCAACAAATCACGAAACCTAAGCCGAGAGTGGGGTTTAGGGTTTAGGTCTTGCAATGGACCCTCTTCGATGTGCCCCACCACCCCCACCCCCCAAAGAACAGTCGAAGAAGCTGATCCTGTCCCTCTTTACACGGTACCGGGAGTTTACGTGACTTTTGGTACCCTAAACCCTAAGCCCCTGATGAGTTTGTATGAAAGCAAAAGGGGCGGAGAGGTCCTCACTTTAAAAAACCTTACGACTCACAGCGCGCCCTCAAACAGAGACAGCGTCCTGAAAAAAAAGCCCGGCAAACTTGACTTTATAGAGGAGGCCTCTACCTGGGCACAAAACATTCCTGAATGTGATCCTCTGAAACCAATAAGGGAAAACATCCCCAAAAAACTAAACCCTAAACCCCATAAAGGGGACGATTTCCTGAACATGATCATCTCAAACCCAATACAAAAGAAAAAATTGTAAAAAACAAACTCCAAGAACAGGATTTTCGGGTTGCATCTGCACCCCACAAGGCCACCTTGATCTGCTACAGAATTTCAACTCTGCACTCTGAACGAACCACGCCCTCTGCCTCCAGAAAAAACAAACCTAGCCGCCACCCCGAAACATCTTGGAACATCTTGCACAACTGTGTCCCCCTGAACCCTAAGCCCCAAACCCTAAACCCTAAACCCTAAACCCTAAACCCTCAACCCTAAACCCTAAACTTCAAACCTCAAACCTGAAACCCCACACAAAAAAAACATCAAAGGCTTCTTCTGGGAGAGGTGGGCTTCCTCTGCCCCGGAGGGTTCCTGGCACTTTGAAACCCTAAACCCTAAACCCTAAACCCTAAACCCTAAACCCTAAACCCTAAACCCTAAACCCTAAACCCCCCCATATTGCTCCATCGTGCGGCTTTTCCCACATCTCAAGAGCCCAAAGTCCTACACCCTATAAACCCTGAACCCTGAACACCCCCCAAAACCCTGCACATGTGTGCGTATATATATATATACACATACATATCTATCCAGTTGTGTATATATATATATATACAAGCTCGTTATAAGTATAAACCCTATAACACTATAACCTGACAACACTATATCTAACCCTAAACCCTAAACCCCAAACCCCAAACCCTAAACCCTGAACCCTAAACCCTAAACCCTAAACCCTAAACCCTAAACCCTAAACCCTAAACCCTAAACCCCTCGGCCTAAAGAAGCCTTGTCTTGGATCCCGGACCGACTCCAGGACAGAGTTCTCGAGCTGTATCTGAGTTTCAGGGATCTCTAATGCATCCCTAGCAGAACAACTTTGGGGCTTAGGGCTTACCTGAAGATCCTAGCGGCCGGAATTTAGTGTCCTTATGGCAAAATCTGGATTTTACCGTAGAAAGGCCGTGTTTCGGTTTTGTTATGGTTTTTTGGGGTGTAGGCAAAGCGGCCATTTTTTAGGTTTAGCCAAATAATAGTCAAGCAAGTATCCTATTGCCTGTGTATGGGAACTCGTTGGTGCGCGCGCTCCATATGTGAGTTCGAGGCTTGCGAGGCTACTTCTCTCTGAAGCCCAAAAGATTGAAAAGGATTGCTTTGCGAGCACTTACGCGACACTTTGTCATCCAAGGACCTACAGGAAATGGGTCTTCCGCAAAAGACTAAAAATCCGTACCCTTATCCCAATAAAATGTCGACTTTTTTTCGGGATTTTGGTGAGCCGCAGGAAACGGTAGGAAAACCGTAACCCGTAGGAAAACCATATTTTATCGACATTTTGTCGACAAAAAACCAAAGAAAACCAAACCCCAATCCCGATAAAATGTCAATAAGCGGGCGTTTTTGTTTCCCTAAACCCTCGTAGAATGAGCCTGACCGCGTAATCCAGACCTCTAGAAGGCACGACCGCGCCCTGAAACCACGCTCTTTCAGCCTTCTCAAGCCTGAGTACCTAACTGGTCCATGTTTCGGCTTCACTTGTTTTGATTGTGTTTTGTTAACGGCCGGAAACGGTTTTTTTGCAGCCCCTCCAAGCGGACAGAAATTTCGCGAGGACATATTTTTCCAGCCTCTCGAAGCGGACGAGAATTTATGGCACAAGGGATTCCCAGGTAGGGCTTAGGGCTTAGGGCTTGGGGTTTAGGGGTTTAGGGGTTTTAGGGGGTTGAGGGTTTTGGGTTTTGGGGTTTGGGGCTTAGGGGTGTGGGAATACGTACCCACCCGAAAACCAAAACCCAAAACGCTACTGTAAACCCTTACCCGTGCCTTCTCGGGGTCGGGCTGAGGGCCGTTTATTGGGGCGCACGTGGGCGCAAGAACTCACTCGCAGGGTTGGCCTTCAGGGTTTAGGGTTCAGGGTTCAGGGTTCAGGGTTTAGGGTTTAGGGTTTAGGGTTTAGGGTTTAGGGTTTAGGGTTTAGGGTTTAGGGTTTAGGGTTTAGGGTGCAAACTTGAGGGGGGTTTACAGTTTCGGAATAAGGCCCTGGAGGTCCATGGGTACGTCTCAGTAGGGTTACAAGTAGAGTAACTACAGCGGGAGTATTGCTTAAGAATTCCTTGCTTAAGAGTTTGAGGGCCTGAAATTTCTTGTGCATTGGATTGTTTCCGCCCCTTAATGGGTGCCTTTGACTTAAGAATTTGAGCCCCCCCTGAAATCTGAGGGCACATTCTTAGTCCAGTTGTTTTTTTTGCTTGTCATTGGGACTTTCCACTCACGACAACTCGAAAATCTTAGGTTGTCAAGCTTTTAACACAAGGAATTAAGAATCTGAGTCCCTCGGCTTGTAAGCTTTGGCACACAAATCACAGACCTCCAGTTAAGAACCGAGCCCCTCAGATGCCGAAGGAAAATCCGAATTAAGAATCTGAGCCCCTCAGATTCTTAGCTTGTAAAGCTTTTACACAAGCAGCTGCCAAAGGAAAAACCCCGAATTAAGAATCTGAGCCCCTCAGATTCTTAGCTTGTAAAACTTTTACACAAGCAGGCGCCAAAAGAAAACCCCGAATTAAGAATCTGAGCCCCTCAGATTCTTAGCTTGTAATCTTTTGCTCAAGCAGGCCCAAATCACAGAAACCCCCAACTAAGAACTTGAGCCCCTCAGATTCTTAGCTTGTGAAGCTTTGGCCCCAAACAATCAGAAAAAAGCTCAAGCAATAGGCCCCTGCCTGTTCGGGCGCTCCCTTCTTGTAGCAGTTTCGGGGTTGAGGGTTCAGGCGTTTCAGGACTGCATTACCTGATTGGGATTGAGTTCAGACCTCAGAAACCTCCAAATTAAGAATCTGAGGGGCTCAGATTCTTAGCTCGCTAAGAATATCAGCCCCTCAGATTCTTAGCTTGCGAAAGCTGTGCACAAACTCAAAAAAACCAAATTAAGAGTCTGAGCCCCTAGATTCTGAGCTTGCATAGGCTGTACACAAGCGGTCGCCCTCAGAAACCTCCAAGTTAAGAATCTGAGCCCCTACACAGAGTTATGTGTGAAAGAATGCTTTGGGCTAGTGGCTACAGCGTCTTCCTTAAGTCGTAAGGATGCTGGCTCGAATCCCACTTAAGAATGTGCTAAGAATCTGAGCCCCCCCCTGAAGCCGGAAGAACATCAAAATGCACACTGAACAAGTCGTTCTCTAGTTAAGAATCCGAGCCCCCCCTGACCAGACCCTTGCACATTCTTAACCAACGCTCGCGCTGTATTCTTAAGGTACTTATAACCCTACTTAGTTGTCCAGGAACCGGCAGGAATTAAAGGTTAACCTTTGGGATTTATAGGGATTAGAATTTTTGCGGCCATCGGTATTGCAGAGCATCTCAATATGCTCAAAGGGTTCTGAATACTGCTGTGACAGTTTCTTCTCCTCTTGAATCCTGTTCTCTACTGCACGAATATCCTCATTCGCATGATCGTCACCTTGTGAGTCAGGAGTCTGGGCTCGGGTCTGTACGGCCTAGAGTAGTCTGGCTAGATTTCTAGTGGGTTTCGGGTTCAGGTTGTGGGTTTAGCGCGTTTTGCGCAAGTCTGGGTTCCTGTCTATGATCTGGCCTAGAGGGCTGCGTAAGGGAAGGAAACGGACGTTGCTAACTTAAGCATAAGCATAGGGCTGAGGTAGAAACCCCTTAAGGGCATAAAGGGACCCAAATGGTAGGGTTCCCTTATAATAAGGACCCCAACAAAGTACCCCCCAGGATCGAAAACCGCCATATGAGCCAGGGTTTCTTTTTCTTGTAGCCCCAAAAGGACACCCAATGTATACACTCACCAATAATAA